>JAQQBR010001831.1:5324782-5345234 GCA_030347285.1 Microctonus hyperodae
AAAAAAAATACATGTATAAAAATTCACACGTGATCAGTATCACAATTCAAATACTTACCTGAAAGTGTTTATTATCTTCAGGCATTTGTGGTGGTGGTGGATCCACTGATAAAACAACCACAAGAAATACTCTAGCCTCTAGGGAGACCACGAATGGCGCCATTATCTACAGCAGCAAGCAGTACTTCAGGAGGACACGAGCGGCGCCACTGACGCAAGCAGTTGCTCCTAGATTTGCAAGTGTTAATTCGCACACACAATTCAATGCAAAAGTTTGTACACACACATTATTTTACCTCTTGGACCTCTTGGAGGAAAAGTGCGACATTTTTGAGAGGCGACAAGATCCGACTATATATATATATATATACATAAGAACTATACACATATGTATTAAACAAAAATATTTTTATTATTAAAAAATTTATTCTTGGAATTTCCAATGAACATTTTAACCTAAATTATTTTTTCTTCATAGTATATTTTTATATAAATTATAGAATTTATTTTATGTATATTAATAAATAAATAACAATATATATACATCTGTATAATTAAATAAATAAATATATTTTTTGTTCATTATATTGGAACAATTATATACTGATATTAAACGAATTATTGTTACGATGATATTATTTATAAGATATACGAAATATGTGCATGATATAAAGGTAAGTTTTTTGAATACTTCCAAATTTTTATCATTGCAAAATTTTGCGCAGGCGCTGAAATTATCATTGACAATTGTTGCATATTTTGCAACATCTTCCATGAATTATAATTTATTTCATATTGAGTAATGTGAATATACATGTATGACGATTTATACTATAGGTCAATTGCCCTATTAGAAGATCAATTTTTGGTACAACACGAAAATACAATGATGATTACGAATTTATTCAACGTAGTAAATTACCAACTATGTATTTTCAATCATCATTACCACGATTACCAATACCGAAATTGACAGAAACTTGTAGTAGATATTTAAAAGCTCAACAACCGATATTAACATCATCAGAATGGAAGAAGACATCAGATAATGTTGCTGAATTTTTGGCAAATGATGGACCACAATTGCATAAAAAATTAATGAAACAGGATTTAAAAAATAAACATACAAGTTACATCAGTGAATTATGGTTTGATATGTATTTGCGAGATAGAAAACCACTGCCAATAAATTATAATCCGCTGTTGGTTTTTATTCAAGAAACTGATAACAGATATAATAAACCACTTGTAAAAGGCACAAATCTTCTTATATCATCAGCGAGATTTATGAAATCATTAAGAGCAGGAATTCTTGAACCTGAAGTATTTCATCTTGATGCAGGAAAATCTGATACAGATTTATTTAGAAATTTTACTCGACTTTTACCGACAAGTATTGCTTCTTATGGTGCATATTTGTTTAAAGTAATCAATCAAATTAACCATAACAATTATTCAAGTTGATTAATCAATAAAACAAATGAAATTTAATGTTCTTTATTTCATTTCAGGCATTTCCACTTGATATGTCACAGTATATTAATTTATTTGGCACTTCGCGTATTCCAAATATTGAGAAAGATACTTTATTTCATGACAATACCAGTCGTCATGTTGTGATAATGCGTAAAGGATACTTTTATTCCATGGATCTTTTAGATAAAAATGGAAATATTCGAACACCCCTAGAAATCGCCACGAGTTTAAATACAATTATGAATGATCCAAGGGAACCAAATCCATCGCCCGTTGGGATGTTAACAACAGCTAATCGTAATGAATGGGCCGAAGCCCGTAAACATTTGCAAAATATTGGCAACAATGATATATTTAATAAAATTGACAGCGCTGCGTTTATTTTTATTATTGATGACGATCACGTTGAAACAGACTATCATAAATTATTACGATTATTTATGCATGGTGATGGTACAAATCGATGGTTTGATAAATCATTTTCATTAATAATGGCTGGTGATGGCGTTGCGGGGATTAATTTTGAACATTCTTGGGGCGATGGTGTTGCTGTTCTTCGTTATTTCAAAGTTAATATTATGATTTTTTTCATTTTTTATGAGTATATATGATTGATTACTGATGAAAAGTATTTATAATTTCAGAATTTGAAGCATGATATAACGAATAAACCGTGGTTTCATCCAGAAAATGAAGCTACAGTCGCTAATGATTTGTCATCAATTGAAAAATTAGATTTTATTGTTGATGATACGATAAAAAAAACCATTAATCGAATTTTCAATGAATATAAAGAATGGACATTAAAACGATTATCAGTGGACTATTTGATATATGAAGAATTCGGTAAAGAAGAGTGTAAGAAATTTGGTATTAGCCCTGATGCTGTTATGCAACTTGCGTTTCAATTGGCATTGTATAAACGTGAAAAACAAGCAGTGGCAACTTATGAATCGTGCAGTACTTCGGCATTTTTACATGGTAGAACGGAAACAATTAGATCGTGTACAAATGAAACCAAAGCATTGTGCTCAGCTATTGTTGAACAAGGGAAATCAGATATCAATGATGTTGAATTTAAAAAATTGATGTTAGAGTGCAGCAAAGCTCATAATGCACTTACTAAAGAAGCAGCGATGGGTGATTGTCATTTCAATTATTAAAATTGAAATAATCAAAACTATTTCAAATGTTATACACTTCTTTTTTTCAAGATAAAAATTATTCTTTCTTTTTTTTTTGTTTAGGACAAGGATTTGATCGACATTTATTTGCATTGAAAAAACAATGGGAAATATCTAATGATAAATATAAAATGCCTGCAATATTTTCTGATCCGGCTTATACCAAAATCAATCATAATATATTATCAACTTCAACGTTATCGAGTCCCGAAGTAATGGCTGGTGGTTTTGGTCCAGTTGTCGAAGATGGTTATGGAATTGGGTAAGCAAAATATCACTGTTTTATTTATATATGTATTTTTTTTTTGTTTACATTGATTTTTATTTTCAGTTATATGATCCAGGACCACAGGCTAGGCTCAGTGGTAACGAGTTATCATCAACATCGCGATGCAACAGATTATATTGGATATTTAAAATCTTCATTCGATGACATTCATAGAATATTGAAAGGTAAATAACTATTTGTTAATTCATACCGTGGTGCTTCCAGTAAATATACGTATACATACATTTATATATATATTTTAATATTTGTTATAAGTATTATAATTATCAACTATTGTTACAATTCATGTTATTGATTCAAAAATTTTAAAGTCGTTTTCTATATGATTCTGGACTAAAATTTATTATTATTAATTATTATGAAAATCATAAGTGAAAATAAATGAACCATTTGCATTTTAAATGACAAAAATTAATAATTTTCCATTAAAAATAAAATAATCCTATGTATGAATGTGTATTTATGTATTTACATAATAATTAGCATGGAAAAAAATTAATTGACCGAAAAAAAAATATATATGATCGTTTTCTAATTGATAATTCATTATTTAAATACAATTTTTACACAACATGAAATATTCAAATACTCATAAGTATATATATATCTATATATTGAACTTCGGTCATAATGATATACAATATACAGTGGATACGATTTGGCGCAATATGATGATAATAATGTTTTTACTTGAATGTTCGATTCTAAAGTAAATAATACAATTGCGACAATTGTTTCCTTACAATATATTAGCGTTGTGTGCGCATGAAAATTTATTGTAGGAATTTTCAATATTATTTTCAATCGTTCAGCATTATTTATACAATTTCGTTGAACATTTATATTTTGGAAGTCTGAAATCAAATAAATAAATGAATAAAGCATTACAATTATATTAAAGAAATCTAAAGACTTATATTATTAAAAATTAAAATAATGAAATTTTTAATTTACCATATAAATGCCAACAATTAAGCCAAAGAGTCCAATGGCAGAACCGAAAATTTCAACGATGAGAATTTTAACGAATAATGATGAATTCGCAGCGTCAGCTAATGCTGCACCAGAGCCAACGATTCCCACAGATATTCCACAAAATAAATTGACAAAACCAACCGACAAACCAGAACCAAATATTACATATCCTGCTAACCAAGCAGCTTCCCTATATTCGTGATCTTCTATAAGTTTTTCCCATTTAAAATGTATCACATTACCAGATAGAACGATAGCAGTTATCAAACCATAAATAGCAACAGCTTCACAAAAAATAATTGAAATTAAATTTTTCGTTTTAATACGTGGTGCTTTTACGCCACCACCAATAATTGATACTCCAGTTGTATGGATACCACTGAAAAATTATTCAATAATATTTGTTTATATTTGTGTGAATTTGAAATTAATTAAAAATATTTTCTGAATTAAATTTATTGCAATTTCAAAAGTTACTTACAGCGCAGCACCAACAACTGAAAGTGCAACGGATAATGAAGTGCCAATAACAGCCCACATATAAGGCGATGTATTTTCCAAAAACCTGATAACATTTTATTATATTAATAACTAAAAAATTATTTTAATATATATATATATATATTTTTATAAATTTAATCATGATAAAATTGACTTACCAACCAAAACTAACTTTCTCTCCTTTACCAGTCAATACATGATATAAAACTGAAATTGAATTTGAGCACAGTGTGAATAATTGATTACTGGTGATGGTATTATTGTAAGGATGTTGAGCTGATAAAGAATGATTGATTAGTGAAAAAAAATTATATTGTAAAAATTAACCTAATATTGTGATGGTAGCAGTAGCTGTCCCTGCAAAAGTATATCCTAACATGTACCGCATTGTGATGAATTTTTGGAAATTCTGCTGATTAAAATCGTTTCTGATTAGAGCTCTAAAAAAATACACATACACATTTAATGCATGTCAGATACCGAATACATATATTGACCAATTTATAGGAACATGTATTGAACTAATGGTGACGTCAGAACGTTGAATGTACTTACGAAAACACAGAGTTTACGAAGAAGACTTAGATTATTCTTTTATTTATGAATTATTTATTATTTTGTGATTATCTAAATAATTTTTTGTCTTAAATTTTGGATGTTCACACCCGTAAATCGTAATACTGTCATGTGACAAAATGTTAAGGCACGAGAATGAACATATGATTTTATTGATGATATTGCAGGGCATCCATTTTATCGACGGATTGACACGTTAAAATGGCGGCAATATTGGAAACAGTATGCACGAGATTCAGAGATTTGTTTATATTCTTTTCTCTTTTATCATGTTTTTGTCTATTCCAAATTGAATAGTTTTTCTTTATTTATAAATGCAATAAATCCTTTCTTATATTTATTTATATTTCATTTGAGTTGAATTGATATATATTTATAAGATTAAAACATTTAAAATCGCCTATATTTTGAACTAAGTCAGCTGCGTAATAATACGGGGGTGTAATTAGCCTTGAGAGATAATATATATAAGTAGATACATAACGTAGTTAAGTTTTCATTCGTTCATTTACGAGAGCGTGGCACTCGTCAGATTGGAGTTTGTAGGAATAGAAAAAAAATGATTGTTTGTTAATATATTGAGCGGCAAAATTGAGATTAAGTATATTAATATAATTATGGATAAGTACTATTAATTTAATAATAAACAGTAATTAAAAATATGGATTCTCAATGTTTAACATGTCCGCAATTGTTGTCAGAAGATGCTTTACGCGAAATATTGAAAAATGTTGGTATATTTGAGGTTATGGTGTGAAGTATATTCGATTGAAAATACAGTGTTTTTAATTTTAAATATATATTTCTTTTTTTTAGAGATGGATTGAGCAACCAAATTTTGAATTGATGAGTAAAATAAAATTACTGGAAATTTTTACACGTGTGGCATTGCCATTGTCACAACGAATTTATAATGAGGAAAGACCATTGGGAAGAAAATTACAAAGCTTAAGATCATCGCGAAATATTGCCATTGCTAATTATGATGAAAATACAAATTTCAGGTATAAATAAATATTAATTATTATTACATTTTTATTGTTATCTCAGCATTAATTGTTTCTTAAAGAATTATTTCTTCCATTTAATCGATTATTTTTTTTGTTTGTACGATAATTCTTTTTTAATGTTACAGTGGGAAAACACAATTATCTGACTCTAAATCTTCTGATAACTCTATCAATGGAGGTCACAATGATAGATTAAAACCACCGGTAGACGATACGAAAATATTACAAAAAAGAATCCGACTTTCTAGTACAGATCGATCTGAAGTTCATGTGGATAATTCAAATGATATGAAACGAAAATGTCAAGTAGGTGTTGAAATAAACATTTTTTGGTTTAAAAGTACAAATTATTATTTGATTCGTCCATTAGAATTGTGATTATTTTTTAAATAAAATTATCTTTTATTTTAGACGTCTTCACAATCAGATTCTAACAAGCGACAAAAAATTACTTGGCCTTGACTTGCAGCGCATTTTATGGTCTATCAATGTGTTTTTTCTAATAATTACGAATTTTTTACAATATCATTTTTAATTGTAAAAACACTGAGATTAAGATAAAGGAAAAATAAGTTTTCAAGAAACTTAGAATAATCGTGTCAAGATATTGAGCAACAGATTTATATGAAGTTTATTTGTTATTTTATTCAATGGCCATTTTTAGGAGTTTGATAAATAATATTTGTAAATGCCAATTTATCTGTATCAGTTATTTTTATTATAATTTGTATTAATTATATCAACAGTAATTACAAAACGTGTTACATTAAGATAATTCTTTTTTCTCATCTTTTTTCTGATAATGTTTAAAGAAGATAATTTTTGTTTTATACTGGCAAGCCAGTGCTAAAAAGCGCTAAATCTAAACATCATGATAAGTACAATTTTTATTATTCCGAATATGAATTAGATTTATTATTCATATACTTATTTACTATTAAAACGCATTACGTTTTTGGGCAATGTATATGTATAAGAAAATGCAAAATAAATTATAATGTGTGATTATTAAATTTTTTTTTACGTCATGTTGGCATTTTCAAATACATTAATGGCACGAAATGAGAAATTGGAAGCATTAATTAACAAGAATAAATTGTGATAATACAAATAATAATTAACATAAATAAAAATACAATATTTTTTTTTCTCATTCACTAAATCATTATTTGTTGCGTAATTATTCTAAATGCGACACTTTGAAAGTTTTTATTTCTCATTAATATTAATAATTCATTCAAAACGAGTGAATGAATGTGATCCTTAATATTGATTCAATGACGTAGTATTGTTATCACATATCTTGATGTTACATGTAGAGAAATCGTGATTTTTTCTTTTTCGTTTTCATTTAACATATTGACTTTAGAGGATGCGATGCGATCCGACGGATTTGCTATTAAATCGTATATTACACAGGTGTTTCATGATCAGTCTCTTCAATCCTTCCTAGACGCCAAGCATTTGGGTCGCCTGCGGCTATTAATAAAATTATAAACAATGCTTCAATTCGAAATGGTAATTTTATTTTAACATTATGTATTGAACTATCAATGCATGAAATTAACGAAACATGAATACTAAATGATCAGTGAAATAATTAAATTTAAAATGAAACTTTCTCTTTTCAAACAATATAAAAAATTAAAAAATGCATATTCAGAGGAGAGATGCTCTACCAGTTTTATACCTTATCAGGAAATATTAAATGATAATATTCCATTAAAATGCTGATAATAAAATTGTATGAAAAATAGTACCAGCGTGGATTATTGTCATTGCTTTCAACAATAATCTGCTTGTTTAATAACTTAAATTTTTTTTGTTCATTGCTGAGAAGTGAATAATAATGCTCTTATGATTATAATAATTTCATTCAAAGATAAATGCTTTTTTATCTCGTAGTGATAAAAAAAAAGCATTAAGAATTTGAGATGAATTTTTTTATTGCATCAGAATTCATGAGAAACTTTTGATCCTACTTCATGTAATGCAGCTATATAGAATTTTATCTAGCACACTATCATGATAAATTGATTGTTATATATTCAGTCGCGTGAACTTACCACAATAATAGTATCTAATCCTAGGCAAACCTAGGTGAATAAAAGAAAAAATAATATCATTACAAAAAAACTCTTCATTTAATGCAATCGTATTTTGACTGTAAATATTTTCAATTAATTTAAGGTACACATCATAATATTAAAAAAATTATATTCATAAATTGCATAAATATTTAGCCTTATAAAATACTAAAAAAGATTCATTGAAAAGCAATTTGCAGTTTCAAGCTTATAATATTTTTAATTTTTTATGCGCTCTTGTGCTTGAAAAATTCTGTGATTTCAATGATGAATTTTGATATAAGAATAATTATATGGTCTTGGATAAAAAAATTATGATGAAGTTGAAGAAATGAAAAGTTACGTGCGGCTTTTCATGGTTTTAAAAAAATCTCATTTTCATGTATATTTTTTTTTTGTTTCACAAAAATACCATAAACAGATAATAAAAAAGTGGGTGAAGGACAGTATGGTAAATAGGATTCACTCATAAATTTCATTTATAGTGTTAGTATTATAAAAAGATAATAATATATACAAAGATGAATAGAAAATATAAAATAAGAAAAAATAAAGAGTTTATAATGAGGAATGGAATAAACTCACCTGGATAATATGACCGGGAAGAAAAGAACGGATGGAGTAACCCTGTGGCATTGGCGTATGTACTTTACACACAGCAGATGTACAGATTGACGGTATCGAATATATAAATTCAAGATACAGGAATAAAGGAGCATTATTGAGGAACAATGGAATTCGAGCGTGAGGATTCGGATTCTGAATAAGTAGAATCAAATCCTTCAGGATATAATGGAAGTACATAAGGCGCGTGAAGGTGATTTAGGTGATGCAGTGCGTTGTTCAACACATCGGGGCTCGTATACAGCAGCGGCACTCTCTCCTCTACCCAAACCAAAATCAAAAAAAATACCAACGAAATTATAAATATGACAATGAATGATTTTGTATCAATACAATGCGATGAAGTATGTATATCACTGAATATGCAAGATGATTAAATGAAAAAATAATAGAATGCTAATAATTTATAAAAAAAAATTAAATTGATGATTATGTGAAAAAATTAAAAAAAATTTTAATTAATGTATTTTTTTTAAATGAATAAAATAATTGCGTGTATATAGCTTTTGTTTGAATATTCATTCAGTCTAACGTCAATTTAGACATATAATGCAATCAATTTCAGTATTTCTTTGGCGGAAGAGGCGTGCAAATAACATGTATAATTTATCTAGGTGCAATTAAGAAATAATGAATTATTCTATATGCTAAAGCAAAATTAAATTTGTGTAAAAATTTGGTGTGATAATAAATATATATGTACATTTATAAAAAATTTTACAAATCTACTATTAACATTTAATTACGGTAATAATAAATACCATGAAATTGAACGAAAATTATTTTTTTGTTATATTAATTTCAATTTTATTTACCTTGAAGTTGACGACTTATCAATGCAGTTATTCCATGACTATCACCTGTTTTTTTTACAACAAAAAGTTTTGTTTCAGGATCACTCTCAATATTTCCTACGCCACCAAGTCCAACAACTTGTCCATTTTGATGCTGATGACCACTAGCTGCCATAGTTTCGCTTACCTAAAGATCAAATATATTTACAATATTTCATTTATAATTTTTTTTTTACTCAGTATAACATAATTAGAATTTTTCATGTATCCACAATTACCTGCATCAATTTCTTGACAACATCACGCCCTAATATATGGTCAAAGACAGCTTGTAAAAATTGATCGGTCATAATACTTAATTTTAATTTATCTCTATGCCAAAGTAATATTCTCGATTCTTCCATTGCTGTTATAGATACCTGATAAACATAATCAATAAATTAATTAAGCTTTCCAATAATTTACAATATATTATTTATTCATTATTTTTTACTTGAAAATATTCATCTGTTGATACACCAAACCATTCAGGCGAGTCGAGAAATTGATGTGGGAAGACAATATGTAGTGCTCTACCATTTTGTGATACCACTAATCTGTAATTATAAATAATCAGTATCCATAACATAAAAAAAGAAATGAAACAATAAATACACTCAACATCTATCCACAATACAAATGAAAAATTTTACGATATAAATTGCTGAATCAACTCACTTTCCAGACAGCACTAATGACAATGAATCAACTTTTGTTACTTTTTCTTGGGCATAAACTTCTTGATATTTTAACTGTCTTATAGCTTTCATACAGTTTAATACTTTTTTAAATTGATGTCTTGATACTCTGAGTGGTTGGAATACAGCGGCATATACCTTTAAATAAATAAAAATAAATATAAATTAAATTTTTTCGATTTGTTATATTATATATGATAGTAAATATAATATCATTAGTCATTTACCTCTTCAATTTCTTTTGAAAATTTAACAGGTCGTAATCGATACAACAATGTGCAAACATGGACAAAATTAATTGCAACAAAAAGTCCATTCCACAATGCAGCATCTAACCAACACGCTATTGCCCATCCCCATAATGCAAGAAATGCACATCCAACCAACAAAGTGCATCTTAAATATAATACACCATGTATGCCACTTGGAGCTAAATGCGATAGCAAAAAAAAGGCATTTGCCAATTGAAAGTATATATGATTAATATAAATTCCATGATAGGGTTGGCATGTTAGAGCTCCATTTAAAAATGTTGGAGGCACTATTGGTGGAAATGGATAGGCAGATTCATGGCTAACAACCGATATGTCTGTATCTGTAATTAAAATAAAAATTATGATATAAAAATAAACAAAAAAACAATGCAAATATATTTATCATTAAATAACTATGCCCATATAAATTATAATAATAATTTTATTAATTAATTATAATATTTTACCTAGACTAATATCTGAAGTCATATTTTTGCATTTATGTTCAGCATTGTCCGATGTCGACAAAATGTTTTCCGATGCGCCGGCATTGTGAGGAATATTTGGTATTGCGGCATCAGTTAAATTGGCATTTACACTTATATGACACCAACATAAAATAACAAATGATGATATTGATATACCACAGCCTTTTCGGCATCCTATTGGATCAAAACGCATCCACATCCCCGCATCAGGAACAAAGTTAATTGCCACACACCAGTTTTTCTATTTGTCACTACTGTATTTTGTTTTCTTTTCTTCTATTTTTTATCATCAGACAATTTATTTTATTTAATCGTTTATTTGTCTCTTATCAGATGTATATCAAAGTACATACAATAAATTATGCACGTTGACAATTATCACATATTCCATGACTGTTATCATCCGGCAGAAATATTGTACAAATTAAATCTTGCGTGATTTTTATCAACATTATACACGCAATTTATAACACTGCAGCATTATATTTTCTCCTGAAATATTAATTCATCATTATTACTATGAAGTATGTATACGTATATACATTAACACATATATATATACCGGATTAAATATATAAATATATACCCATTGATGATAATCTTATAGACATCAAATTGATTCTATTGAGATTTTTTTGATCTTAGTTATTGAAGAAATAAAAAATCTATTGTAACAAAAATTCAACTATGTCAATATGAGATGAATAAAATATCAGATTTAAATCAATAAAATTGCACACTTACGTATACACAATTGGTAAATTAAACATGGAGTATTCACCATGAAAATGTGATATAAACAGCTTTTAATAAATTTTATATTTATTTATTAATTTATATTTAATTGCATTAAATTTGTGATGCATAACGATCATATTAAAAATGATTGATATTATGAAAAATAATATATTGAATTTATTTATTTATTTATATATAATTAAATTTATTTATTATTTAAATGATGTAATATTGTATTGTGTAAAGATGATGATAGCTGACTTACGTCATTGCATAATTTACACTGTGTATTAATAAATACTATGATTATTTTTGTAAATATTTATTTATATTTTAATGCATTTGTTAATTTTATTAGGATAATATTATGATATAGTGACGAAATAAAATTATTGTTTAAGGCTGTCTGGGTAATATTATAGATATAGATGATATATGTTTCCGTGCAAATGTGAAGAAATTAAATTTCACCGTACACAATTGGTAATGTATGATATGTTAGCTATGTATAGAAAATTATAGTTGAAATGTTTATCATACAACTCTTCCTAGATATAGACGGGCAAAACTGAGTTGGTCCTTGATTCTCTTCCTACCTTTCATGACCCATTTGGGGGGGTTTTAAGGCGGATATTCACCTACGCATGCGCTATCTCAACTTCGAAAGTAAAAAAATTTACATTGATAAAATCATTTTTCCGTTGGTAAATAAATAGATAGGTATACTCGTTCATTTTATTCAGCTTATAAGCATTTATTGGTAATTATAATAGATAAAATGTAAAACTGCCCTGTTACATACCTACTTTTTACCGATTAGATAAATATTAAAAAAAAATTTTTTAATTCGAAAATATTGTCTGACAATACAGTAGAATATTATTTAAAATAAAATTTTTCATCAGTTATTTATGAGATTTGTCATCTTTTATATGATCTTTAAAGTTGTTTGATATTTCTTTTAATTCTTTCAATCCATTTTCAAGTAATTTTTGTGTTTCCATTTTTACTGAATCATCACTGGCATTTAATAATTCCAACACCGAGTCTGCAAAATGAAATAATTTAAAGAATGTAAATAATATATGATTTTTATTTTATCAAGATAAATAATAATTATATGAAAATTAATTACTGTGATAATGTGAGAGCATCGTAGCAGTGGATTGAATCAAATGCGGTTGAAGAAATGCCAACACTGATGATACATGTCTACCGGACATATGAAGAGCACATTGTGTTGCTGCAGTGAACAAGATGCTCGTGATCAAATGAAGCCCAAGTGCTGGGTCCTGTGTTCCATTTAATTGTTCAATTAATGCTTGTCTATGTCCAAGTACCATGGCCTTTTCACGTTTTTTATCAAATTTTTTTAGCACTAAGCAACAAGCTGCCATAGCAGAATCAACATCATTCAAAAAGTCATCCAATAAACCTTTTGCTATCGCTTGATTTACATTGAACAAAGGATCTCTTACATCGTTTGGCAGCTCATTAATCATCTTTTGTCGTGTCTCAACTGTAATATTACTCGGGCACTGCGTGATATTTTGTTGTGCGGCTAGTTTAATTAAATCATTCATAAAATCTACACCTAATGTTTTCATCAAATATTTCGATAGTGAAATTATAGTTTCTTTATTTTGTAAACATTTGATACCTCTCTCGAATATTTTTATATTCGAAATAATCATATTTAATCGTTCTTCGATTTCATTTAAATTATTTGTTTTACTTGATTGTGCCAATTGTTCGGCCAATGATAAAGCCAATTTATTCAATTTTGGTTGTAAGTAATCAGTCAACTGTTCAACAAGATCTTCAATCTCTGCGAGATTATCATCTTTGCTCAATTTTTTCTTCAATTCATCGCTAGTAAATAGTACAAATTCGGATTTTTCTGATGACTTTGATTGTTTATCATCGTCCGAATCATAATCATTTTGTTTTCCCTGATTATATTTTTTTTTTGTTGATTTTGTTTTTGTTTCACGACCCTGACTACCACCACCAGCTTTACCTGATGCAGCTTTTCTTCGTCGATCATCTTTCTTATCAATTTTACTATTATCTACTTGTTTATTAATATTTGATGATTTTATTTTGCTCTCTGCCACATGCTGCAACCATTTCCCACTTTCAACCGCCTCTTTAGCTTTTGTTGCGGCGATTTCTTCAAATGATTTACTCAATTCTTGTAAAAATACATCAGATACAATAGCAGTAGTGGAAAATATATGGAAATGTACTTTTGATCGTTTCAATGCATCTTTCAGAAGTGTCTCGATATCCTCAGGTGCGAATACCGATGGTAAAAGTGGATAGATATCAGCAAATGAATTAGTTGCAATTATTTCTTCAACATTAGCGTCAACTTGATCTATCACAGATGGACCTACTGCAACTGTATCCAATAGTATCATCTCATCATGTTGAAAATGTCTTTTGATATAATTTTTCGTGTCAGCAATACCTAAACGCGTTAGTGCGTCATATTCTGAAAATCAAATCATAATTTTTCAATAAAAAATAAAATTAAAATTTAATTCAATTGAACGAAAAATTAATTAATTTACCAATATATCCATTTTGTTTGTAAAAATTATCAACCCATTCAGATTGACTTTTAGAGTATATTGCGGGAACATACATTCCATTGTTTAATTGTTTTCCGGTGATGACACCAGGAAGCTGCGTTGTTACATGTAAATTATCAATAAGAGCTGAAAATAATTCATAAATACATTAATATTTATTATTTCATTTATTAATTGAATCAATAAAAATTGAATGAATTTATATCAAGATCGTATATTTACTCATTACTCACAAAAAAATATACTTTCTGGCATATTGCACAGTCTATAAATTGCTGACAATGATGTGGGCTTTGTAATTGCTGATAAGGCACCACGAAGTTTTGCTTTATTCCTTGCAATAAATGCCTCAGTATAAATAATCCTCGGATCTTGTTGATCTTGTCGTCCATGTATAGTTTTACCTAATGCTTTTTCAATAAGTGATTGTAAAAATTCTGACGGCAAGTCATAATGAAGAGTTAATTCTGTTACATTTATATATCCAGCAAGTGTCAATTTATCATTAATTTCACCAAGAATTTTATTCATATAATTCCTGTCAATTAATTGTCCAAGTATTATTTTAACTCCATTTTCATGCTTTTCAATATCCGCAGCTATTTTAGCTACGTGTGTATGATCAACATTAAGAATTTTCGCCAATTCAACTAAATTTATTCTACCATTGTGACTATATAATTCATCTTTTATTTCCTTTTGAAGATGCTGAGGTGTTAAATATTCTTTTCCATCAACAGTAAATATTACATCTAAAAGATTTGCTTCAATAAGTTTTGTGATGATTTCAATACAATTGCTCTCTGAGAGTCTGTTGAAAAAAAAAAAAAATCAGATGAAAACCAAACATTATAATATAAAAATATCATTAGTAATAAATCAACATCTGTTCATTGAGCAATAATGTTCAGTAATGTATATTATAAATAATATATAATATAATAATATACTGACTTTTGTAATGTTGAGCTGAGTTGGGCTTTTTGAAAATCTGCTGCAAGCCTTTTAACTTCATCCCAATCAACAGCACTCATTGTTTAAAAGTATTATTAATTTATTATTTGTCAAGTTCCACGTGTATTGTCACAGGTTTTTTCGATGTATTGACTATGGCAGCAAAACTTATCACTTACTCCACACTTTTTTACAGTCTTTTCATACACTCACAACAATTATCAAGGTGAATTTCCATTTGTAGCTACCTGGCGACCATTCGTTTAACATATGTATGTTGTACATACATACACATATTTTGATGATAAAAAACATTCGAGTTATTATATAATTTAAATATTCGCGGGCTTTTCCAGTGTGTTAAACTTTATGTACCGAAAACTTGCGAAAAAAATTTTTATTTTTTATATATTTCTAAAATTGCGGCATTGTATAATATGTCACTTTTTAGCAATTGATTGATGAAATCGACAAATAAATATATTCAAATTATTCATAAATAAGTTATAAACAATTTAAAAATGTTCCTCAAACCATTTAAGGTTAAGTCAAATAATCAGCTCAAAGGAACTGAAAGGTATTGTAAAAAAATTTGTACTACAAATAAAATCAGTTTCAGAAATTAATTTGAGGTTATGTTATTAGTTTATTATCATATAATATTCATATGTTGAGTAAACGAATTTTTATTAAATATAAATTTATAGGAAAAAATTGTGTGAAGATATAAATGCTGCATTTCCATCATTAACTGAAAATGAAATACAAAATTTAATTCCAAAAAAAGAAGCGATAAGTTCAATGAAAATCCTGACGCACAGTGGTGAAGTATCTAAATTATTCTGCGTTGCAAAGGTTCCAATGTTTTTCCAAGTTGATCGTACACCAGTTCTATTATTGCCGACAATATATACCTTATGGGAGCATCCAGATTTATTAAACAGTTTTAAAACGCACAGTGGTGTTGTTTCAAAATTAGCCAGCGGGGCTAATTTAATGTTACCGGGTGTAATATTAGATGGACCAGTGAACTTTCATTCCTATGGAAAATTAGCTAAGAATACACCAGTTTCTATAATTACTGATGATAATAGAGTATGTAAATTAAACAAGTTTGATAATATTAAATATTAAATCATAATTACTTTCAGGATTATTTTTTTTTATTGTTACTTTGGAATTTAATTATAATTTAGTAATTATTTTCAGGCAGCTGTAGCTGTTGGGCTTACAGCTCATTCCTCTGAGGATATGTATATGACAGGTGGTCGTGGTAAATGTGTAGATGTGCTACATGTTATTGGCGATATGATTTGTCAATTTAGCAAACCTCCTGTGAGACCACAACTGGATCCAATAATTAATGTTGAACAAATTGAAGTAAATACTGACAATGATACACAATCTGCAAATGATAATACAGAGGAATCAATAGAGGGAATCGAAAAAGATGTAAATTCCATAAATATTAAAAACAATGATGACGATAATACAAATGATGAAAATGTTGAAATGGAAAATAATTCTTATACACTAGATACTGTTGAAAATTTCATGCCTGTTGATCCTGTTAAAAAAATGGACGAATTATTGGAATATTGTTTTTTAAAAGCGTGCAAAGGAATAAAAAAAGAAGAATTGCCATTGTTGAGCTCGAATTTTTTTAAAAATCATTTAATATCAGCATGTCCACCTGGGCAAGTAATTGATATTAAGAAATCTAGCTATAAAAAATCATCAGTTTTTTTAGGATATATGAAATCTAAAGGGGTTATTGACACAACAATACTAAAAGGAGTTGAAAGTATAATTTATATTCAGGTAATTAAATAAATCCTTTTCTTTTTATTTTTTCGAATTAGCAGCAGTTGAATTGATACTGTGAGCAATTATTTTATTCTGTGATTTATCAGGGTGAAAATCCATTATTAAAAGAATTAATAATAATGGAAGAAAAAGTGGCAGAAAAATCAGTTGAATCATCAAATGCACCAGTTGTTTCTGATTGTTATAAAGTTACTGCTGATGTTATTCCGATATTATCAAAATATGGATACGAGTAAGTAAAATTAATTTATAAATTAAATAAAATTTCCAGATTTTTTTCTATGAATACGGTTAATAATTAAAATCATTTCATTTAGGAAAGGTGATATAATGAAACGCCCAGAAATTCGAAAATGTTTTTTCGATTATGTAAAGAAAGAAAATCTCCAAGATGGAAAGTAAGAAAAAATTAATGACTAAATGAGTAATGAAAATAAAATTTAGCGGATTGTTTGTGTTTATTTTCATCATTTTTTAATATTGCTTCAGAATTTTAAAAATAAATCCTCAACTTGCCGGTATATTACGAACAAAGGAGAGCGTTATTACATTAACGATGGAAGATGGTATAAATAAATTTATTGGACGTATGACATTGACTCATGAGATCACAATCGCTGGAACGAAAATATTTCACACGGGAAAATTGGAGCCTATTGACATTACAGTAGCGACACGCAGTTACGGCAAAAAAGTGTGTTAAAGAAAAATTGATACTTAAATGTTTTAATGAAAAAAATATTTCTCTTATAATAAAAAATGTTGGTTCTTTTACATAAATTAGAAGAATATATTTATACTTTTTTTTTTATTGGTTTCAGGCAACTCTAGTCAATAATTTGGAAACATTTGGTATAAAATTAGATGAATTCAGTAGGGAATGTCAAGGAATAGGTGCAAGCGCAACAGTTACCGAAGTACCTGGTAAAAAAAGCCCAAGTGTACTCGTCCAAGGCAATCAAGTTCTCTATGTCTATAAATTATTAACAGGTAATTAAAAATTCCTTTCAAACGTATAAAAATATGTGAGGCTTTGGAAATTGAATAAAATTTTTTTAATAATTCAAAATTATATTCGCAGAAAAATACCGAATTAATAAAAATTACATTCGAGGTTTGGAGTTTGCACCGAAGAAGCGGAAATAAAACCTGCTAACGAGGAGTAAGTGAACAGCGATTTGTTAAAAATTGATAATTTATCACAATAAAATTACAATATGATACACATCATTGAATTGCGTATTTTCAATCGATGATACCTAAATTTATTTGCGATTATAGTATTAATTTCTCTTCGAAAATTGGTAAAGAAGTGAACGCACAAAGGAATCTATTTTTCCGAGGCAATATGACGTTATCTCACACTTTATTTTGTTCTTTTTCATCTCATTTATTTTTCAATTTTGTTCTTTCTAGAGTATAGTACTATTTCGTTTATTACAAAATATTGAAGTTAAGTTTTACTTTGGGTCGATGAGCTTTGTGATGTAGTAATCTAGAAATGTCTTTCACATTTTCACTTGTTGGTTCTCACAACGCGGGTGACTGTTATAACATTATAACTTCTCTCCCCTATGTAACTTCATACTGCGCATTGCCATTGAAGTTACGGATGCTAAACGTTCATCAAATGTAACTTATTTATGGATACAATTTGTTCTCAAATGTACATTTACATTTTAATTACCGTATATTATCTAAATGACCAATTTCATTTACTAATACAAAAAAGTATAAAGTGAAAAGACGCAAAAAATATATTCCATAACAATTTTATAAAAAATAATTTCATACAAATTTCTTAATGATTTTTTCATTCATTATAATCACGAAATATGTTTTCAAATTAATTATTGTTAAATCAATTTCATAAAATTATTAAAAAAAAATATCCTTCAGTAGAAATAAATAGTAATGAAAAAAAGTAATTCAATAAACTATTAAATCGTTATTGAATTAAAATTAGTAATTTGAAAAAAAAAAAACAAAAATATAATTATGAGAAATTTGAATAACAATGAAATTTAAATGCAAATTTTATATTCAATTGTTTATTATCAGATAATTTTATTTCATGAGGATCAATTAGAATTGCGAAATAAAAATAAGCAATATTACATTTGGTACGTGATAAAAATTTTTTTTTTCTTTAAAGGAAAATATTCCACCTGAGCAAAATGAATTTGCAGCTGACAAATGGGGAAAATATATATATATATATATATATATGTACGCATGTACGGTAGACAAATTGAAAAAGGAGGGAAAATGGTGGTTGCTATATGATATTTCTCCCTACTCTCCCTCATTCTGAGCTCATTGCGGTTTGAGGTTGTATATGCTCTTATGAGGGGGTTGACGGAAGGATGGAAGAATATGTACCGAGATATACAGGGCAGGCGCATGCGAGCCAAGCAGTTAGATGCTTGCTTGTACCGGCAGTCTCTCGTTGGCGCTCATTGTGTGAGGCTGAAAGTTTAGGCGAGATTTAGGGGGTGGTGATACCGTGGGGGTTGGAACAAACTTGTACGGTGTTGGTGATTAAATAATAAAGTTATATTAGTTAACTATCAAATTTTCGAACGCAATTTTAGTGGAAAAAAAATGATGATAAAAAATAAAAAATAAAAAACAAAACAGAAAAATAATAACTTGATAATTTTTAATTTTTATTTTTTATTACGGTATTTTGTTTAATCATTTTTTTTATATTTACGTCATTTAGTCATAATGTCACGCATTTTTACGGGCTATTGTACAAGTTTGAGAAAAAATAAACGCAACGTTCGCACGGTGCACAGTCTTTCGCCCCACGTGGATCTTTTCCTCGTGTTCACCAATCTGCTTTTAGTACTTACATCCAGTAAGTTTTAAAAAAATAATTTATTAACATTAATATAATTCTACATATATATATGTATATTTATATTCACTTTATAAATATTCTCGGTATTGTAAGTGACGTTATTCACGTAATTAATTAAACTGTCAACTGAATGGACTATTAACGTCAATCATTTTACTACATTTTTTATTTATTTATTTATTTATTTTTTTTTTTTTCATTCTTTGATATTATTGACTAGTTCGAAACTGGAAATATACGAATGTTCTTTGATAGATTTAATTGGATTTTCTCTAAATAATTTCCACATTTATTTATTCAGTCTGCATTTATTTTCAATCTATTTTTTATGCTCATACACATGAATCGACCAGTAAAATTTAGCGATATAAAATGCCTCAGTCAAATTGGGATGTGTGTATGATGAAAAGTTTGAATTGGTCAAATAACTCAGTTTGGCGGGTCGAGTATTTGCGGAATTTCTTTCTGGGGTCAA
>JAQQBR010001831.1:5352025-5367800 GCA_030347285.1 Microctonus hyperodae
TATATGCGGTTACATGGCTTCTACATTTCAAAAATAAAAGAAGTGGTTTAGGATTGAACGTGTCATTAATACGTGATTCTCAGGCATATAAATACATTTATATACATATATATACATGTCAGTTTTACTCACGGGTTTGGCATTGTGTATTGCATACCAACCGTCGAAAGAATTTCATCGATAATTCATTGATGCATTGAATACCACTGATGTTGGTATTTCGTTTCGTTTCAGGAATGAGCGTGCATGGTATTTTCTGTACATCGTCTCTGATTACGTTATTGTATGTCAACGATTGAATGTTGAATGTGTTTATGTGTACGTTGAAAGGGGGAGGAAAGTGTGTAACATGTGGAGAAAGCAAGAGATAGAGAATGATGAGAGAAATATATACATTTATTTATGTAGAGAAAGAGAAATAAATGGTGGTTGATGGCGTTATGGGTGTTTGCTTGTGTTTAACGTCAACGGTGAACAGTGGTTTCTATTCTCACTAGTCGGAAAATATGGCGCCCAGAGGCAAATAAATTCTGGTCACGCAACATAATGCAAGAGGTTGGAACGTCTAAATCTTCGTTAAGACGCCGTGGTGTTACGTCGTGCGCGCATTGCGGGAACAATGTGGGAAACGTGAACAATAAGGTACGTCCAGACGCGCAAAACGTTGACGAAGTGGTATTACTATATGTGTATGTATATATGTATATTTAGGGTGCGGGTTTGGGAGCGAGAGTAGACTGTGCCAAGGAAAACTCAGCAAAAGTATAGCTGAAAAATGGGAAGACTTCGTCTCCACTACGTCAGCCTCTTTATCTTTACCGGTGGCGCGCGCGATAACGTCGACGTAGCATTTTGCATGCCACCCGCTGTTCAAAAGACTTTTATGTATATTATAATATATGTGTATAATATCAGTACATGGCTTTTCTTCATTAAATCGCCATACATTTTAGTTTGTTTTATTAATACAATCGATATCCTGCGATAATGTGAATATTATCAAGTTAACAGAATTATACACCTGAGTATATTTCTAATTTATTTTTCATTCTCATTAAATTAAATTTATTCAACATTTTTTTTTCTATCACTATCATTAAATAAAACAATTTATAGATATTTAATAATTGACTTAGCAATATAAAAATACAGATAATTTATCGGAGATCAAGAATATAAAATAAAATCCAGAAGTGCGCATATAATATTAAAATTTTTTTCTTCATTACAAATCTTTGTTTCCTATTATTATTTTTTAATAATACAAATACTACATATTCACTCTATAGTTTCTTTTTATTATTATAATATTTATATTATATTATTATTTTAAAAATAATTAAAATTAAAATAGTATTAAACAAATAAAAATAAACATATTACATCTTTTTATTATAATATAACATTTTATCTTTATCATTATATATTATAATATATTATTATAATATAAACATTTTAATAATAATAAGATAAGACGTGGGAGGGGGAAAAAGCCCGCAGCAAAGTACATAATTATAATCTACCTATATCTATAATACTTTATTTGTTTAATAAAAACAAATAAATTTTTTTACTATATAGTATATCTATAAAACACATATCGATAACTCGTTGTTCCTGTTAAAAATACACACAGCTAATAATATTAGTATTCTACTATATACATGCACATATGTACATACAATACACATAAATACATAGAGATCATTGAGATGAATAAACAAGGAAGATCGAGAAAATAGGTACAAGATAAAATGAGTAACATGCTAATATAAATTCCTTATACATAGCCATAGATATTTGTATATTTATATCTATCTATACATACCCTATATTATACATATACATATATATATGCATTTATATATGTACGTGATGTATGTATACATGTACATAATGTAAAAGCAGAATGTCGGATGTGGTACGTGGTGAAGTCACGCATTAGAAGGTCGCTACGTTCGTTCACCAGCCCTCTCTCATCGTGTTTCCTCATTCCCGACGGGGGTTTCGTCGTCGTCGTACGTTTCAATTTGTCCCTAGCCTGTGATGTAACCGCGCGGTCTCATTAGTCGAGTGAGGGAGAAAGTGGAAGAAAGAGAGAGGAGGAATTCAGAGAGGATATACAGTTACTTTCTTCGTTGCGCCACCATCATCTTGGTCGACTCTCCCATTTTACAATCAACCTTCACAACCACTATCACCATTGGTGACGCTACTACTACTATTACTATTTATCCTTGTTCTCATACATTGTATAACCATCCTTTTGCCACTACACACCAGTTTACGGTACAAGTCTTTCGTAGTAATTTGGTGGAACCTGACTAGGATCCGAGCTATTTTTCTTTTTCATCTTTATTCTTCTTCTTTGCTTTTGTAAAGCACGAACAAACAATTACTTGAATGCATATATATATTTTATATTTATATATATATATATATCTATGTGGATTGTGAGGGTTTATGTATATATTTATGATAGTAATATATCAATATGATAGTAATTGGTATGCTAGAAATGAAACTGCTATTTGTCCGTTGGCTCCTTTCCTGCTTATTTCTTACGGGGTCCACGTGAGAATTGGAACAAGTTCATACTGGCAAGTTGCACTTGTGGAAATACATATAAACTCATCGTGTATATAAATTGAAGAGGAATAAACAAATAAAAAATTATAATTAATGTGTTTGTTTGTAAATTTAAAAGAGTTATTGATTTAAATTTATTAATTTTTTTCCTTTTATTTTTTTTGGTAGTCAATTTGGGAATGTTATAATATTTTTCGGGTGTGAAATTTAATTGTAGTGAATAAATAATTTTATATCTTGAATATTTATGACAGGACGATGATAATAAATTTATTATTAACTTAAAATTAAATTATAATAAGTATTATGGATTTGTAATGAATAATTATTTAATTATTTTCATGAAATATGCTCTATTTTTTATTTATTATTAACCAGGGCTAGAATGTTGCATTTAATATTTACAATATTTGATTATAAGTATTCAATAAGCTTTTTTGGAATAGAATTGAATTAATTTATTAATAATAATTCCACGTATGCGATAAATAAAATAGATATTTCGATAAATAATAAAAATTCACATGTCTAAATATAAAATATTTAATTACCTATTAAATAATAATAATTCCTCTCCTTTGCACAATATTTAAATTTATTCTACTGTTTATTTTTGTATATCTTACAATTACGACTAGTTTTCTGTCGACTTTGATTGGTCTAATAATTAAAACGCCGGAAATGAAGGGTGAAAACATATGTAATCACCATTTGGGCAATTAAACAGTTAAATATACATGAAACCGCATGTGTAGACCCAAACAATTGTCCACATATTCAATTCTACAAATTCATCATTCCACTTTCTCATTCCCATATACAAAACCACAAATTACAAATCATCATATACATGCATACATACATATATAAACGTGTACATCTACACACAAAATTGTTCATTTCCCTCCAATAAATATCATCCGTTATATTAACAACAATATTATCCAATAAATACAAGTAAAATAATTTTTCCTACGTACAACTATAATTTTTTTTAATCTTCAATGGACCCAACTTTTTCTGAAATTTATTCCCTAGATAAAAAAACAATATAATTCACATGAAATTCTTATGTTTATTGAGATGCAATAAGAGTCGAGATTTAAAAGAAGAAAAAAAATATTAAATAAAATAAAATAAAATCAGGAAAAAATATATTCGTAAAATAAATAAAGTTAATATTATATATACTGTGTCCTTCTATATGTAGGGGGGGATGGTAGTCATTTTACGGTAAATAATCCTGGCTCACCTGTCTCCAACGAGAGCACGGCTGTTTGTGACAGACTGGAATACACCATTCTGCATTTTGCTAATATAAATGTTTGTCCTATATGTATATACAGTATGATAATACCACTGCACTACTGGCGTTTTACCCCACAATACCTCACTCACCCTGTTATGTATACATATACATATATCTCGTGCACTGTCGCGCAGATGCGTAAACGAGATACGACCATATAAAAGGTACATACTCGTATACGATGCACAAACACACTTACTATTTTACGAGCATCACCAGGCATACAATTTAACGTAGGTTGTACCAAAGTCATGTTTGCTTTATATGTCCAGTTGTTTTTCATTGTTAATATCTCTTTGGGACATTAAATAATGGGTTACATCATGTATATGCCAATAAATTTTCTTTTATAATTATAAACCTACTTCATAATTAAAAATTTTTTTGTAAAAAATTTATTCATTTACAAAAATTCATTGACAATTTTTAATGCAAATTGTGTATGAATTATTTTTTTTACAAGAATTCATTAAATAAATTTTTTGTGTCTTTTGTACAAAATTTTATTCAGTGCTTATATTTTATGCACATTTTTTTAATTGATCATATTAACAATATTTAATATTTATTTTCAATATTTTATAATTATTCATGATATTTTTTTTTGATTATATTTATTAAATTCTATTATTAATTTGATTATTAATATTCAATAAATATTCAAAAATCGTTATTATAAATAAAATGTACATTGAAATAAAAATATTAATATCAATAAAAAAAAAATTGATAATTACATAAAATCAAATCATTTCAAATAAAATATATACTGCAATTTATTATAAATCTCAAAATATATCTATATTTTTGGTTTTTAAATAAACATACAAACTATACAACAAATACAATAAACAATAAAATCAATATATCTCTTCCGCTAATAATTTAAATAATAAAAATAAATAAACAAAATAATTAAAAGATGAAAAAAAAAATTGATTGATAAATATTATAATTAATCATGACGGAACAATTATAAACGTGCAAAATTAATTAATTTAAAATGAATTATTATTTGAAATATACTGTCCATGTGTGTGCGTGTGTAGCCACATATAATAGGGTGTTGTCGGTTGTTATATCAGTCGATTTCATAGGTCTAACGTCAGAGTACGATCTCTATGCATGAGCTTTGCTGTTGCAACAGCTTCCTAAGTACACAGAATACGTATTTGCATTTGAGTCTTTGTGCCAGGAATTTCTCTTTTACTCTCTTGCTCTTGTACAGTATATGTATGTGTATATAAACCAGTTCTCTATGCAGTATTCTCAAATGTGCGCTCTCAAAGCACAACGGATTCAGCTCCATCTCATGTAAACCGCACATTGCAATTCTCCATTCATTTCTCTTTCACGTTCTCTTTATGGCCCCTGGGGCACTCGATTTCACTTGTATTTATATAGAATTTGTATTTAATCATAGTTAGAACACAGCTATACAACTGTCATATATATATGTATATATTTATACATAGTGGCGCGTTCATCATTGGTTTATTGAGAAATTCAATTGATTTTCAACTTTAGGGACCAGATACACATTCAAAACTTTATAGTTTGATACACAATTTGTGTAATCGTTTAGTGATGATGATGATGATGATAACATTTGTGTCTATATAAATTTAAACTTGGGGACAATGTAATTATTTAATTAGTTTTGAAAATAATAATTCAAGATTTATTTTATATGTTTGATAGACAGTTGTATAATTATTATAATTTTCTTATGATATATTATTTTAATTCATTGAGAATTTATTTTATGATTCATTAATTTATTCATGGCGATATCACGAATTGTGATAAAATATTATCATGAGTGTCGTTACTGTTCGTTCATAGAGTTAATTAAATAATCAATTATAGAGAGTTCAGGAACATATATGAGAAGGTATATGAATGCAATTTCTTGTTCATCCAGACTTGGAATATTAATGCAAGATATATGTATAATAGATAAATATTTTTTTAACTAATTAATATATAGACATTAACATATATTAGATTTTTAATTTCAAAATAGATGTTTATTGATTTCTATTTTTCTTCTCTAAAATTTATAATGGAAAGTCCAAATTATTTTTTTAAATAAAAATTGTTTCAGCATAAATTTATTTTTAATTTTTATTCGTTACTTTTACTGTTTATTTTACTGCATAAATACACAGAGATTCTATATATTATATTGACATGAACGGGGGCAATCGGTTGGAAGTACATCGGGCAATGTTCAAAAACTATTTTTGTTAAGAGAGTTGAATTACTCTTAAGTGTAAAACAGCGACATGAATAGAGTTCGCTGTATGAACCCACTGGAGTTTCGAAGTCGTGAGCGAATCGATCGTAGAATGTGAGGTATAGAGTCATCTAAGAATGTATTTTCGAGCCTCAACCTCTGTTTCCCAATGTGTGTATGCATGTCTACAGGGAAACTAACTTAGTAAACGAGAATAGACTCTCTACCTAATATATTCAATGGCAACATTATATACGCAAAGGAATTTGAAGTATACAAATTAAATATTTATAAATATATCCAAAATGAAAAAGTGATTATTGTTTGATGCACATGAGATTAATACACAACATTGTACTGAATACAGTATTGCTTTAATAAAAAAGTAAAATATTCATCTATGTTCGGAGAGAAGATGAGACAAGACAAGAGTGTGAATGAGAATTTAAAAAATATTATAATGTAATATTGCGGTAAATTTATTTATTGAATATTTTAGAAGAAAGAATTCAATGTTTAAGTTAAAGTATAGAAATAATCTAGTACATTTAATGCAGAAACGAGCTATTTCATACGACATTCAACCTTTCATTTTTACTATTGAACGTCTCATATGCATATATGGATATTTTCTTTCAAGAGTTTGAACTGGCGATGACGAATACTCTAATGGATTCTCTCCTGATGTTAAAATGCATACATATACGAATATGTATGTATACATAAGGATCGACCTCGATTTGGATAAAGCAAAAAAACCATCTGGTTATTCCTACTATACTGCATATAATCATAAACATTTTTGTCATTTTCTATTTCTTCAAATTATTCCTAGAAAAAAAAATTTTAAAATCACCATGAAATCAGTTGCCAATAAAAATAAATATACACACTTATTTTCAATCAATAAATTTACATATTCAATTAATAATCAACAAGTCATATTGAATAAATATTTTATTTAATATTCAAAACCTGTTGATTGAAAATTAATATTATTACATGGCATTTGACTTTCATTTATTCCAATATAATTAATTAAATTAATAGCTTGGATTATTATTTTTTTTTTTGCACTTTATATTGATAGTAAATGTTATATTTATATAATTAATTTAAATTATTGTTAAAAAATATAATACAAGATATCGACATTTCAATTTTTATTTTTTTTTTTTGATAATACAAAATAATGAATACATGTTGGGCTTTGTTGTGAGAAAGCAATCCACTGAATATCTGTAATTTTTGCACTCGTGGATTAAAAGAGTTGTGATATATACATATGTATATACATAGTATATATGTATATGTATTACATAATGTATATAGGAATGAGCAGTCGGCAGGCTGCCATCCGACAACCGGGATGATCGAGAAGAATGAAGAACAATGGGAACAATACATTGAAACGAGAAAGTTGGTTTGCATTGTTGAACGGCAGCCGCAGAAATTCCTGTCTGTTAGACGTGCTCCTCATCGTTCACTGAGTGAATGCAAGACGGTAATTGTAAACCACCGGATGAGCAGTGTAGTTTTGAGTACCGAATCACAAAGTATTTTTCCATCGTTTTGTTCAATAGAAATAATATAAGTATTCGGTCAACGATGGCCCAGTGCTCTTCACACAAGTTATCAACAATTCAACAAAATAAAAATACTTTTATTACGAAATTTATTTCGGTTTATTTATTCTTTATTTTTTTTATGAGTGGATAATTACAATTCCTATTGGAATAATTATGAAATTGTTACGCGCGTTTTTTATTCGTTGTCAAATTAAGCTCTCTTATGATTATGGAGAGAAGTAATTAAAGTCACTGCGTAAATTGCTATAACAAGAAGACAATTATGTTTATTTCTAGTTGAAAAGCACTAGGGATTTATTTATTTTTTTATTTCTGTTATTTTCTTTTTCTACATAGCAAAAAAAGTGGCCACGAGATCGTTGTTACAAACGCAAATGTTTGCCAGCTCATTTTGCGGAGGATAAAATTGCCAAGGTACTGATGGTATAAGAGAGAGGTTTGGGGACGATCGATAACATCTTCACTGATGTCAGGTTCATCGTCGTTATCCGTACTGTTGGGGCGTCTCGATCTTGTTAGGAGCGTGTATTTGCGCGCGTTGTTCGGGTATGTGCCATCACGCCCTGCTAACTACATTGCCAAGTTACTGGCTTGGCTTTTATTATCAGATACTTTTACACAAACTTTTCCAATTGTCACATAAAATATAATTTTTTTATTCACACATTATCTATAAAACTAATTAACATTTTTATGAAATTTTAACAGAGCACTATATTCATTAAAATTATATATTCATTGTGCTATAATTAATAATATTTTTTTTACAAAAAATTTTTATTGTATTATTTTTTTTTTATACTTAACATATACTTGCGATTTTGATATTTCATAATTTTTTTTCTTCTTTAAATTTGCTTTTATTTTATTTATTTATTTTTTTCTACATTCTTTACGTGACGATCTTGAATGAATTAATAATTTTTCATCCATAACTGCTGCATACAACATTTTTAAAATTCATTAAAGTTGTTGGCTCGCGGCGTTATGTCTTTTTGGAGATGAGTTAAATAGCTCGTTGAAGAGAGTAAAGGTTTACTGCTAGCTCATCTGAATATCTAAACAATGAACAGGGGATTTCTCCCTTGTGGGTTGCTTTACATTAAAGTCTATACCCATATACACACACGTTAAAAAGAAAAGAATATACACACAGTACATGCCAGTGCATATGCGCTTGTCACGCACTGTGTTGAGTGCACTAACCGGGTGCTCAATTTTTTCTCTTCTCTCTCGATGTCTATCTCGGCTTCAACATTTCATATTTTTTTTTCTTTTGTATATATACGTATACATATTACCGAAGCAATAAGAATTTTTATAAGCTGCGCATCGTGTTCACTACTGTTTTTCAAGTATCGACCAGCTGCATTGTAGATATTTTATGTACATACATACTCTTTGGATAATTATTTAAGACTGTAACGTACATATTGTGTGATTACTATGCTATTATGCCGACAAATTATTTATTAATCAAGCACACAATGTGTATTTTTTTTTCTTTTCATCATTTTCAATGAAACAATGAAGTAAATTATTACCATTAAAAATTCACCCCAGTTTAATTTTTATTTTTTCTATTTAATTTGAAATTTATTTACTCTGACGGTGTAATAATAATAACGAAATAATTGAATGTATTAATTTGAATACATTTACTATTGAATTAAATTAATTTTTTACATGTATAAAATATATATTTAATACATATATTATATATTATACAAATTATACATCATTAAATTTTTTTAAAAAAAAATAACGCTTGTATTAAATTTATTTCGATGGTAATAATATTAATTTATTTTTTTATTTACTTCTATTTTTTGTTTATATATTTATTTTCTTTTATTTTCAGGTGGTCATGCGTCTTACGAGATGCAGGGTCCGAATTTTGTGGTCGAGCCTCAATCAAGAGTGGAATTTACAAATGGAAGTGGTGGTAAAGTTGATTGTAGTGTCAGGGGCAATCCTGAACCAACAGTAGAATGGTTAGCAGCTGATGGTGGTAATGTTGCCACAATACCTGGTATCAGAGTTGTGTTTGGAAACGGTACTATTTACTTTCCTGCGTTTGAAGCTGAAGCCTTTCGTCAAGATGTCCATTGGGCTATATATAAATGTTCAGCAATTAATAATGTTGGTGCAGTTGTCAGTAGAGACGTGACAGTACGTGCTGGTGAGTTCATTAATTGATTTAAAAAATTATTTCTTTTAATTTTATCAAACTCTGTGGTCGCAAAGTGTTGTATTTTTTTTTTTTTTTTGATTTCAAGTGCTATATAAGTTTGCCGTCAAGGAGAGTTCGGCATGAATATTGAGAAAGTAATTGCATTAACTTTTCCGTATTCGCTTTTAGACTTTTTGCTCAATAGGAATTATATACATATATAAATGTATATATTTTTTTTCTTTTAATATTCAAATGAACTGCAGAATTCACGAATATAAATAAAAGATTTAACTGGAAAGGTATCATTATATTTATGCACTTTTATAAAAAGTTTTTCGATTCAAGCTGAATTAGATTGATAGGAAATAATATAAATGAAAAGAAAAATAGTGAAAAAAAATCACATGGGTTCTATTTTTGGTTTTTATTACTTTCGTTTTGACTTTTGTGAAGAGTAAAAAATCGAACATAGAAGCTTATATAATGAATCAAACAGAAGTGAACATACAGCATTGTGTCTACTTATATACATGTAATATATTGTATATGTATACGTATATGAATGCATATACAGGAGAAAAAGTCGAATGTCGCATCTGGAGAAATGGAGTTTCCTCAGGAGAATAATAAACGAACCGGAAATTCTTTATCGAACTAACGCCTCCGTAAATCATAGACGACTGAACGCAACTTTTACCTTTTTTTTCGATTCATGGCTGTGTGCCTTCTCAGCTCTTCTGCAACGTCAGCATTATCCTTTTTTTTCCAATTTTATACGTGTACTTCTTTTATTTATTTTTTTTTTCCTTCGTTCACCTCCACCAACTTTCTTCACCAATGAATAGAATTTTCGGGATGTATATTTTATGATGAAAACTGTTCTTAAAAAGTAGGTGTACATAAAATTATTAAGACTTTTTTAATGTTCTTTCCACTTTTATTTCTACTTTTTTTCCATTCGAATATTCAATTTTTTTTTCATCCCCATTTGAACCAACTCATTTCGACACGGTTAATGGGTCAAAGTTATTCCCACTAACGTTGATGGGTTCATTTAAAACATCACAAGTCAAAGAGAGTGCAAGATATACCAAGTACAGAAACAGATAAACACTAAAAAAAGTCATTACATTTTTTTTTTCAAACAACCGCGAATATATAAAGTATAATATTATCTCCTTCTTTCTTTTATCTCAAAGGTCGGGTAGATTTTCCTGCATATTTCATGGTTTGTAAATATTACTCGGCACATGGGAAAATGTCTGGTGAGTTTATGCCCGGATACGGTTTGCCGTGAAGTTGAAGCGGTTCCTCGACGCATATAGTACATACATATACACACATATATACGTATAAATACCTATCTACAGTTATACCTATATATACGTATATATACATGCAAAAGGCAAGCGAAACTCACAGAGTTTTTACCCTATTCTAAAGTCTGAGTGCTACGCTTGGCTGATTCTCGGAAATGGGGTTTCCAAATCTCCTTCCCTGCACTTGCGTACTCGATTCTCTCTCTTGCTCTCTCTTTTCTATAGTGTGCACCTTGGCCTCAACGCACTTGTGGTCTTAACCTTTTCCTTCATCTCTCTAACACACACCGCATTTCCATCACCATCACCGCAATACATAAAAAATCTATACCACTCATACACAATTCCAACAACTCTCGCAGACACATCGCAAAATAAAAAGAAAAAATATCACTATTCATCCCTTTTATTATTTTTCATCTTATATAAAAAACCGTTGTATATATATTTTTGTCACATCACGTTCATCGCATCTTTTCTTTTTTTACTTTTCATGAGCACACATCTCGTGAAGTTTTAGCTTTTCTGCCATTTGGCACACACCTTACTTCCTCTTTTACTCCTTCTTGTCTTTCACCCACGTCCACACTTTTGCATTGTATATCGAAGTTGTAGTTGCAACAACAGCTTCCACAAGAGGCTTCACACCGTGACGGCTAGTTCGCTCAACTCACAACCCTCTCGCCTAACTTACTCACCCACACATTTATCTTTTGCATGTCATGAATTATATACGGTATGTATATATGTTTATATGAGTATACTATGTATGTGTTTATGTATATATATGTGCTGTTTTCAGTGGTGAACCAACGGTACGACCCGGAAGTCCAAAGCCTGGGTGGTTTCCTCGGTAACAATGTGCTTATGCGATGCAATGTGCCGAGCTTTGTGCGCGATCACGTAACAGTTACGTCTTGGCTTCAAGAACCCTCTTTTAACATTTATCCATCAACAATGAGTGGTAAGAATAATAAATTATTATTCATTGTTAGTGATAAATTATTTATATAAAAATATATTTTTTTATTTATTTATTTTTGATTATATTAAATATATTTATTTATTAAATTAATAAAATCATTGGGGTTGGATTTTAATTTGTTTTAATTTCAATTGAATTAATTCTAGTTTATTTTTGATAATAATATTTTTAATTTATTTATTAATGAGAGAAATTTCATGTTTGAATTAATTTTATTGGGTTATTTAAATTTCATCTAAATTTCTGTGGTAAATTAATTTACTTATTGAATTGAACTAATAGAATAAATGATTGTATTGGTATAGTTGAAAATAAAAAATGCAAAATCATGAAAATTTGGTATTGTCAAATTATAAGAAAAAATTAATTTTATATATGAGTAGACAAATTTTTAATGATGATGTTGATATGATTTTGATTTTATTTAATGCTTTTGCAGATGGAAAGTATCATATGCTGCCCAATGGTGATTTGATGATCATAAATATCACACGAATTGACGCACAAATGACATATCGTTGTAGAACACATCATCGACTAACACAAGAAACACTCGTAAGTCCTAACGTTGGACGTGTGCAACTCACTGGTAAGTCTATTAAATATGTATAAAAATCAATCAAATATTTCCTCGCATAATAAAAACATTATTAATATAATTATTCCAATAAAAATTCCACTTTAATAGAATATTTATTAATTAATTCATATTTGAAATGGTATCATGGATACATGTAGTAAATTATTGAAAACAATGTTTAATTGAAAGTTATTTACCTCTGAATATCATCGAGAGAGACTTTTCGACAGGAAATAGCAGTCCTTTCTCAATTAACCAACCGCGTATAATATGCCAAAGGGCATAAATCCACATATTGCACTCACAGTACACAAGTAAACACAAATATAAATTAAAATTAATGAATCAAACAATTATACACAGTTATTTGGAACTTCACTACATAACAATGCATCATAATATTCAATAAATAATAAAATATACATAAATATTATTTGCTAGGTTAATTATATGTATAAATTAACATATAAAAACAAAGCCAACGATAACTTCAAAGTATCTGCAGTGTTGTATATTTCTAAAGAAAATCATACTTGAAAATAATACTCAAATATATACATAAAAAAAAAAAAATAAAAAAAAAATACGATTGATGAGAATAAATAATTAACAAGGATATGTTTAACCACGTTTGTACTTGATGTATAATGATGAATTCATCGAGGTGTAAAAATGCAAAATTTCATGTTTATATAAGTGCGGTAGTTGATACACATGCATATATTACACTAGATATATATACAAACATACATATACATCAAGCAATGGGATAACTTTGTGTGCGATACGTGTCGCGTCAGTTTGATATACTTCAACATTTTTTTTTTTCTCTTTTTCTCTGGTTGAGTCACGTTGCAGACTCGTCTGAAGCGGCACGCGAATCTCGAGTATCGCATGAAGGGAAAGCATCGTTAGTTAGCTGAGACTTGAGAGAGTACATCTTCTCTGTTTTACTCTATGTAATATCTCTACTGTTGCCGTCAGTTTCGTCTTGTTTCTATGCACTTGAGTGCTTTTCCCGTGTGCACGTGGCTTATAGTTCTTCTTTTATATGTATACAAATATATAAGTATATGTATTTTTCATATAAAGTTATTTGTGTGTAGTTTGTTCTCTTGTAAAAACCTTTTGGCAACTTTAATAATTTTTTATAAATGTATATGTGAAAGTAACATTCACTGTAGATGAATAACTCAAGTATATATAAGCTCTCACTCTTTTTCGATCCTATGTATTTATGAATACATGGGTATGTATGTGTGTATATGTAATACAAATATTTTTGGGGAAATTTATGTAGAATATAAGACGTTATCAGAATAGCTGCGACACGAGGAAAATTAATCTACGATAGTTTAACGGAGTTTAGTTTATTTATCAGATATATATTTCGGTGTCACTATATAAATTTATATTTTTCATTTATATAATGGTATTGTTATCTATTCATTTTTAATACCAGCATTTTTTTTGTGCGTTCATTTATTTATTATTTATTTTTTTTATAAATTTTTATTTTGTTTCATCGTTGATTGTTGATACTGCAAGAGTATATTACGGACATTGTGGAAATAACTTTGTATTGGGAATATATCTTTCGTTTCTCCCCTATTATGTTCGTCTTTGAGATTGTGTAACGCTTTTCTTTATCGTATCGATATACAAAGGGATATTCTTTCATTTTTTTCTTCTTTATTATAAAGTAAAAAATCTATTTGCGGTACTTTGTATCGCTTTTTCTTTTTCCTCCTTTCTTTATTCATTCAATTGAACATTGCAGAGACTAGATAAAAAAAAAATTGCGGATGAACAATATTTATTTTTACGTAAATACATTTGGTTGCGAATAAAGGTTTTGCATTATTCTCAATTTATATACTCGCACTGTATAAATATATAAAATAATATTTCGATGGTATATAGTGTATATGTATGTATATTGTGTATTTATATAGTACATATGTACATTACCTGTACATGTATATATATAAAAGTATCATAAAAATGTTTTCTCATTATTCGACATGATCCAGTTTTATGGTGAACCACATCGTACAAGGCATACTGTTCTTTACTCGTTTCGCTCCCACATTTTTCCATTAAATATGGTGGAGGTGGTGGTGGTGGTGCGTGTATAAGACACATCGCGCAGGGTTATCCACTTGGCCCCATTCTTTTCTTTCTCCCTTTTGCTGAGAAACAAGTGTGTGAGCGCGCGCACAAAGTTATATGGATGCTTCTTCCTTTCTTGGACTATTTATGATATGCTATGGAAAACATTTTCCGTATATCACAAGTAGAACTAACATGAGCTCATTCCTATAGTAGATATGAAGTTCTTTTTTACATCCTCTTGGGAGTGAGTTTAACAAAAAAATAAAAAATTATATAATAAATATGAAAAGAAAAAAAAAGGCGATAGAGTGTGAGACACATTGAGATATTAAAAAAGTCTAATAAAATAGATGTTTGAATTTTTTTCTTTCGTTGTTTCTTGGTTAATAATATTCAACATTTTAATATTTACATAGATATAGTGCAGGAAAAAATTGTGTTAGACGTAGAATGTTCACATTAATTTTGTTTCAGTAAAACGACAGTGAAAGGTTGGGAAAATATACAATGAAATGTTGACGATGTAAAATTAGGTTATTGTAAAATTTCATCACGTTTTATTTTATTTTGGTAGTTGATTTAAATGTATATCAAGTGATATGAAGAGGAAGAAAAAAGATAGTAATAAAATTATGAAATATATTTTGGAATGATAGGAATTTTGGTATTCAATTTGATATTCAATTAAATTAACACTGATTAGTAGGTGTGTAAATTAATTATGATTGATAAAGATCCTTTACATCATACCTATAATAAATTTTTCATTCACTTATTACCAATAATTAATTATAAAAAAATAATTAATAATTTATATCGACATATTATTTCTTCATAATATTCTGAATGATAATTTATTCAGTGTAGTGAAAAT
>JAQQBR010001831.1:5373710-5418778 GCA_030347285.1 Microctonus hyperodae
TTTGATAGGCATGTACTTCTGTTTACTCTTTTTCATCTCTACATTCACGATGTTTGAGGGAAAAATGTTTCGCAAATGAAATGAAATCGTTTTATGTTTTCAATGAACATTTTTTTTTCGCATTTATAAAACTACATAAATGAATTTCTTCATATTTGTTTATGTGTTTATGTTTTCATTTTCATTCCTAATGAATTCTGACACGATTCCAGTGTAGTACATAACAGTAGTATTGAATTGAAAACAGGTGTGGAGACATTCATGATAGAGTATACATAACATTCTCGCCAAACATTAGGTATATACGGCGCTGTTAGTATCCTGGATTTGCATACACTAACGAAGTTCATGGTGGCTCCAATGATGTTCTATATGCATACAAAATCCCAGTTGCCAAAGTGTCCAATGCTCTGTGGTCTATATATATATATAGTCTTAGATCAATTTTGCATTATATTTTATCAGAGATTATAAAGTTTCGTCAAAGACAATTTAGAATTTACTTTACTTACCATTATAATTAACTATACATGTAAATATATTTATTATATTATTTAAATTAAATTCAACAAGAATAAAATGTTAATAATATTCAATGGAATATTAACTTGAATAAAAAAAAAAATATAAAGAAATGAATGAATAAATGAAAAGAAATATTCCAATCATAAATTTATCTGTCGAGTTTTCTTATTGAAATTCGGTCTCGATGATCGACAGTATTATAAAATCCTGTGCAGGGATATACATATATACTCTCTCAGAACTGAAAATTGGTATTCATAGCAATATCGATTGTATAATCATGATATATATAAGTGTATTTATTTTTATTATTATGATCATTTTTTTTTGTTGTTTATTTTACATTTTTTCTTTGCCTCATTCTCATCAATCTCTCACGAGAATATAATCAATCCTTTTTCTATTGATATGTACATTGATACATATTCAACTGCATCGCTCTGATTCACAATCCTCGTTTCAGAGTAATTAACAATTCCACTGTGAAACAGATAATATTGGGATATTCAATTTCCCCATACTGGATAATTAACAATATCATTTATTTCACCAATTTTTTTTCACCCTAAAAATTCTATCTGTAATTAATACTTTTATTTTTGCCATTCAATCTAATAAAATAAATAATAATAAAAAGAAAAAAAGAAATCACAGATACATTATTAATAAATATTGTACAAAATTTTTGTTGACAGAAATATCACCACAACTCGTGTATAGATTTATTGAACAGACAATGCAACCTGGACCATCAGTTTCTTTGAAATGCAGTGCAGCTGGTAATCCAACACCGCAAATAACGTGGTTACTCGATGGATTTTCACTACCACAAAATGACCGTTTGCTCATTGGTCAGTATGTTACTGTATATGGAGATGTAATATCTCATGTCAATATATCGTCGGTTAAATCAGAGGATAGTGGAGAGTATCAGTGTACAGCGACAAGTAGAGCAGGCGAAGCATCTCATTCAGCACGACTCAATGTATACGGTGAGCGTAAATATAATTATTGCAAGTTTGAAATATCGTCAATAAAGAGAATGCAATTTGTAATGTGAATATAAAGTGTTACTTCAAACGTTGAAGTATAGAATATTGATAATATAAAATCGATGTGCTTTAACGATGTTTCAATACGTTTTTATTGAAACCATTAATTTACTTTTTGTGCATATAAAATTCGTTGCAAGTTCAGGTATACATATATATACACAAATACATATGTATATTTATTATTTTTAATGAAAAATAAAATAATCATTTGATATTTCATAATGATAATTTTATTAAATATAAACATAGAATATTTTTTTTTTTTTGATTTAGTGAAATTATGAAAGATAAAATATTTAATTAATTTATTTTTATTGTTAATGATTTTTAGGACTACCGTATGTACGTCCGATGCCAGTTGTATCAGCAATTGCAGAGAAACAGCTTCAAATCAAATGTCCAGTGGCTGGATATCCCATTGAATCAATTGTATGGGAAAAAAGTATGTAAATATTTAAATCTAAACTCGTATATACACGTTTGAATACGTTGTTTATTTGACGTATAATCGAGTTGGATTTTCAATTGACAGCTAGAACATTGGATTTCAAGTGTTCATCAATAATATAATTTTATTTCGAATTATCTTTTTGATTATTGTTTTACATATTAATTTATTTTTATTTTCTTTTTGTTATTTTAGACGGAACTAAATTGCCGACAAATATGCGACAGAGATTGGCAAATGGAACCCTGTCAATTGATACAGTTCAACGTAATGCAGATCAAGGTACATACACCTGTATTGCTCGAAATAAACACAACTTCACGTCACACCGTACGGTAGACGTGCGTGTACTCGGTAAGTGAATTAATATTTTATTTACTATTTAATAAATATATTTTAATATTTATTCAACATCTGAATTTAAACGTCATCATTGCGGTTCGATAACCCACAGGTTTATATATACATATATGTGTTTATTTATGCTGGAAGAGATTTTTGATAGCCAAAAGGGCGCGTGAAATTGATGTGCTTTGATATTCCACTCGTTGAATATGTGAGAATTTTTCCTTTGGGAAATGGTTTATTTATTCTAATAAGATGATGATGAATTTTTTTTCTCGATGAAAGATCATAAAAAAAAATGTCAGCAAATTTTTATTTATTTATTCCTTCCTCTTTTATCTCACAAATATGTATATATATTATATAATAATGAAAACTAATGACTTTTTATCCGAATAATAATTAATCAAACATCGTATCAAAATTTGATTTATGATCGCTGAATTTTTATTTATAAAAATAATAAAATATATACTTATACATCAACAGGCATGTTGATACAAGCAATCAAAATATTAAATAACAATAATAAAAAAAAGGTATATATTTTCAATAAATATATTTTTTTTTAAATTATCAATTTCACAAATTATTTAACTCAATTCTCGAATTATATAAATCACTATACAGGTATATAATTAAATAAGGTATAATTTCGCGACGATTTTTTGTGCGTTGAGAAAAATACAGTCGTACGATATTTTATCTTTGCATCTGCGTGCAAATAAAATTAATTGAATTTTGGGGTTGTATTTTATAAAAATATTATCCTCATTAACGGTACAGTACAATTATCTATCTATCAATCAATCAATTTATCTACATATCTATCTATCTACCTATCTACCTATCTATCTACCTATCTATCTATCTATCTATCTATCATATATCTGTACATACATCGATATAAATAATTAATAATTAATAAATGTAAATAATATCCCCAAACATACGGAAAATAAACCGGTGCACGGAGGCAACCGCAACTCACTGCACCGCTCATATGCATTAGTCCTTGCACGAGCTCGCTCACTACTTCGTTATTACATATGTACCAATACACGTATACATATACTTCACTGTTATGTCAATAATACAAAACATACATATCTATATATAATAAGACATATATACGCGCTCGTGGATACCTCATTTATGTGTAAATTTTCCTACATTGAGACGCCAAAACCATCTGCGTAGAATATTCAGCTTCCACTTTTTTTTTTCCCCGACTTTTCGAGTTGCCAGCGCTCGTTTCGCTCGTTTTATTATTTTCATATTGCTATACTTTACAGTATTTACGAATGTAAATAACGGTTAATACGAAAAAAAAATCAATTAATGCTGAATTTATTTTTTGGTAATTTCGTTTCTTTCTTTTTTCAATTTAATAACGCAAATTATCATTCGTTAATTCTATATGTGCATAACAAAATGAAATGCAGATCTGTATACACTCATCTTTTATATATAAGTTCCATATATAGATATATGTACATATATGTATATGTATGCGCCAATAGAAATTTAGTTCTCGCAGTGATGTTATGCGGTTTAATAAATAGCAAAGAATGCAATCTCTCTTGAATCATTGCCAAATCGAATATCCTGTACGAAATGCTGATTTACTTGATTTGATTTATTTATTCACATGATTAAATAGTATTATATTATCAATTATTCATTTTACTAATTAAATAAATTAATGAATAAATAATTAAATTCATTTTTATTATCAAAATAAAACGATTGAAATTTTTATTTTAATATTGAAATAAATGCTGTGTTTTTTATTTATCTATTTATTTATTTCTTTTTCTCTTGATTCACATAGCACAATGATATAATAAAAGTGCTCTAACATCAAAGTTTATTTGAGCTGTGTACCTGCTACACTTAATATCCTATCAGTAGTTAAAAAAAAAAAACATGCAGATACATTACAAAAGCGCTGTGCGGGATGTTCGTGAGTGTACTGATTAAAAAACCCTGAAGCCATACGTAAAAGCTGTATCGTTATAGTGTCTCCTCTCTTAAAACATCTCCACTATATGGAAATATATACTCTCCTCTAAACGTATATATATACATATATTATTACACGGTAGAAAATCAGCGGTGTCGAGTTTTATAAACGACACATTATATTTATTAATATTAATTTCAAAAATATATCATGCAAGAGATAAAATATTACTGATGAAATAATTAAATATAATCTGAATGTATTATTTTTAAATTTAACTACTCTTCAACAATTTTTATTTATCATTATTAAATTTTTATCCAACATAATATTAAATAATATTTCAAATATTTTCTTTAAACATTATAATTACAAATTAATTTTTATCGACAATTAAAATCTCTTAATTGCAATGCAGTATTAATATCATTATACATTGTTATTATATATTTCACTTAAAAAATTTTATTGCAATACTTGTTGAAGCTATTACTAATTAACGTGGACAATATTGTAATTATAAATTAAATTGAATTTGAATTTATTACGGGATTAAATTGATTTTTTAACGACAATAATTTAACCCCAGTCATTGACACTTTAATTAATATAAAATTTTTCACATACACCGCTTTGAAATTAATTGTGTGACACCAAATTTTTTGCAGTGTATTGCTTTCACTATTCAAAAAAAAAAAAAAATCAATAACAAGGATGAAGAAAATTTATATGTATTGACACAAGCCTTATTTTCTTTTTTTTTTTTCTATTCTTTTTATTTTTCTTTCAAGGAATGCCACACATCACACACCTATTTCTGTATTGTTCTTTCAGTGCCACCTAAAATCACGCCTTTCAATTTTGCTCGCGATTTAAACGTAGGCGACCGTACTAGTATACAGTGCGTTGTTGTGACTGGCGACCTGCCACTAACATTCACGTGGCTGAAAGATCATGTGCCAATTGGCGCCTTAGATGGAGATGTGAGTGCCACCAGTAGCGGAAATTCCAAGAGAACAAATGCAAATGGTCAGAGAAAAGTTGGGGCATCACATGGTTCACGCATTCGGGTCCAATCCCCAGAAGATACAATCACCATACGTCAATATGATGCATTTAACAGCGCATTGAGCGTTAGCACGATAGCACCCGCACACAATGGCACGTATACATGTCGCGTGACCAATGGTGCTGCCACTGTGGCTCATTCTGCACTTCTTCTTGTCAACGGTAACGAACCGTTGGTGTCTGTATATAATAATATATTTCTCAACACCAACCACTTAAAAACAAAAAGAAAAATAATATTGATAAAAAAAATTACAAATAAATATTCCATTTTTACATCATCGGCGTATTCGGATTGAACTGTGTGAATTATTAATGTCATCAATCACGTCCGGACACGTCCGATTCAGTGTATTATTTTTTTGTCTTGCATTCGTTCTCAAATATCGCTTTTATATAAATAATAGGTATATACATTCTCACAAAATCTCTATGTATTTTTTTTTTTGTATTTTTATACATATACGCCTGTATCTATATACACGTGTATGTATTGATATAGGTGTATATAAGTATTGCAATACTTGCACGGCAAGCGGAAAAAAAAAATTAAGTGAAATAAAATCAAACATGTCTCGATGGCGAATTATAAACTCATTTAAATATTGCAAAAATTATTTTAATTTATGTGTTTTATTTTCTTGTGAATATTAAACACAATCGTCAATGCGACACGTTTTTGATTTATTCGCGCTTATTTATTCTATATTTATACAATCGCTTGATTAATGTATATATGGTATTTATTTGTTCGAAAAACGCAGCACGTTAATCTTTTGCACGTTTATACAATTACATATAAACTCGCTCATTCTGTTTCATACTGTCTCGTGTGATTTTCTCTTCTCACAAATTTTTCCACACTCAATTTTCTCTTGTGAACCTTCAAAACGATGCATTATGTCAGGCATATTACACTTCATCCAACCCTTTATTCACCCTTTCATGCTGTTAAAGAGTATTATCTCAATTTAATCTGACACTGATGAGTCCCTTTGACAACACCCGCATTCTCATCATACTCACACATGTTATATATACATTATACACATACATCAATGTGTATATATTGATTTAAAAGCACAAATTGCATCAAATTCATTCATATCTGTAATTTTAATTCCACTTTAAGTACATATTATCACTTTATGTGAGAAATCGATGAGTTGCGTAATTTATTATTGGGTTGAGTAATTTATATTGACTGATTTTTTTCTCGCACATTGAATTCATCGTTGAATCATCGTCATTTATATAAATATAAATATATAACAATATACATATACACGTATATATTTATATACATATATTTATTACTTGGTAAAAGTATTTTTCAAGTAGGAGTAATATTTATAAAAATTTTCTATGAATGATTTGCAAATACATATCAATACGTTGATTTTTTAATTTAGATTATGGTGTTGTATAATTGTTTATATATACATATACACACATGTATAAATGTGTATATATATATATTTCAATTGTTAAGTAAAATTATTAATATTCTATGTACATTAAACTTCCATAAAAAAATTCTTATGGAAGTTTTGTACATTTTTTTGTTTTTATTTATTTTATAAATATATCTATGTTATATATATATATTTTTTTTTAATATGAGAACGAGGTACATTTTGATATATAATATATTGTATAAAAATAATTTATTCTTTTTGTATTGCAGTTATTGATTTAATTAATTATTGATAATAATAATTGGTAGGAAGTAGAAATTAAACTTTGGCACGAATAAATAGACAAATGAGAAGATAATTGAAAAATAAATTATTAAATTTTATATTTTATTCGTAATGATATAAAATAAATAAACAATCAAAGAATATGTATATAAAATTTGATATCAATATTAAATTTTATACCATTGATAAATTATTAAATTAAAAAAGAAAATAGTAAATTTATTTCTTTTATTTTATTTCAAGTGTCGTTCATTAAATTTAATAATTACATTATTTATATTTTCTTTTTTTCTCTCCATTATTAAACGTATAAATATATTTCTTATAATATCAATTCATATACAAGTGTCTGAGGAAAAATATTTTTGATATCGTGACTCTATGACAAGTGTTCTCAAATGATTAATTCGTTTGTACTTGCACCATCGCAGATAATTAAATACAAATTGCATCACATGGTAAAACGTGCGTGTACTCCACGTTTGTCGACGAGCAGTAGACCTTTACTATTATACACTACAATATCCCATATGTAGTTGCATTCAATGTTTACATACAAGCTCCAATTGTATTATATGTTGTGCAATATTTGTTGTGGAACAAAACACAAGCCACATAGTTTATTCAACAACAATGTACACTCACTATTACAGCATACAAATTCTATTGTCATGACAATAAAAGTGGAACAGCTGAATGGTCAGTGTATATATATTATATATAAAAATATAGAAATAATCGAGACTTTGTGGTATATATAATATGTAATGGAGAATTTGAGTTCAATGGACGTAGGAGATGAGTACTTATATAATATCTATTGCAGCTTTTCAATATTAATAAAAAGATCCATTGTCATGATATTTTTTTTTTTATTATCGATATACAATGGATTTCTTTATATTTGTATTTTGTGTATATATTTATTTTTATTTATATAATAATTCGCAGGCAATGGAGATGCTTGAGATTTTTTTTTTTTTTTGAAAGTGGTGGATTAAAATAATTATGAAAATAATAATTATTCTTCTCATTTGTCATATTAATTCGTAAATGCCTATATCGTATATAAACATATTGATTGTGATTTTATCGTCTGGTTCTGCATCAATAATTTATTATGTATTTATAAATATATTTATTAATTTATCGTTAATTACAATTTTATAAATTCACGTTGTTTTTGAGTTTGCAACTATATACGTAATTAAATATATAGTTATATTATCAGTATTGACAGTTTATTATTGGTAAGTAAATAAAATGAAGTAAAAAGAAAAATTTATTCGTTGAATGGATGAAAAATTTTTTTTTTGCTTATTTTTCTTTTTATCATTTAATTAAATTTTTTTTTACGATAAAATATTAATTTATTTTTCTGATATTTATGGTTTTTTTTTCTGTTTGTTATTATTTACTTTTTTCATTTGTTTTTGTATTTTTTTTTAGAGACAGGACCGGGGCGTAGAAAAAATAATTAATGAAAAATATGTCGGGCTGTCGCGTTGTTCGGAATTTTATCTATGTCTATATACTTCTTGCCTAAATAAAAAAAAAAATGACACCTGTATGGTTGGCTGGCTATTATTCCGTTATAAAACTACTCTTGTAGTTCCGCCACGGATCTCGCCATTTTTTTTCGAAAATGGTGTTATGGAGGGAATGAGGACACAGCTAATGTGCTCGACGAGCGAGGGTGATCAACCGTTCAACATCACTTGGCTGATGGACGACGAGCCGATTCATGTCAAAGACGGTGGTGGTGAACATAACGTGATGAGGAACACAGCCAACAACATTCACATAAGCGACTATTCGCCATTTTCCAGCATCCTCACCATTAATAGTGTCACGGCAAAGCATAGTGGCAACTACACGTGCCAAATCAAGAATGTTGCCGGTATCGTCGAGCACACAGCTGCTCTCTTCGTTTTTGGTTTGTCGTGTTTAATAACTAAGAATTTAATCAACACACTACAATATATTATCAAACATAGATCACTAATAAAATTACTTTTATCCATCGGAATATTAAATTCATTCTGAGGGGATCGAAGTGCGAAGTTTCATGTAAAGTTTTTTAATACACTGATTTATATTTTTAAAACGTAATATTAATTATGAATTAAATTTATTTAGGAATTTCAATCAGGCTTTAAAGAGTTAGAATTTATGAAATATACGTTTGATAATTTATATAAAAACGGGAATATTATAGTTATACTCTTAAATTATATTCGCTTGAATAAATCTCGTGAATAGGATTTAGGAATATTTTCCATTCTATTCATTTAAAGTTAATATGCATTTGAAAATTTTAATTCCTCAGTCCAATCATTGTTGAATCACTTGGCTCACGTTGAATATACAGATAGTTAAACAAACACATTGAAAAAAATTTTTTTGCTCATGTCCTTTCTAAATTTACAATTATCAATAACCGCAATATCAATTACTTAACATCATCACACGAAATAAGAAGTGAAGAAAAAATAAATGTATAATATTACCAAATTTATTCCACGATGAATTATTTCGTGAATAAAATATTTTATTTTAATAAGATTAATATTCAAATAGGATTTATATCCGCGTTAAATGGATGAAATATTTGTATAGAGTGTTGAGTGTCATTTAGTTCGCGAGTATATCTTTCTTGATGTTTTCATATGTGCGATATAGATGCTAGAGTGTTGTTTAAATTTATTGAACGATGGAATGTCGATATTTAACTACTACATGACTCACACATCGGTTGACTTCATTCGAATATCCATGGATATGTAGTTATCGTCGAGGGATAAACGAGGCGAAGGGAAGGGCTTCATTAATATTACTTTACTCGACAGTCACAGAGCAGGATGGTAATGATATATCGTAAATTCATATTACCAAGTGGAAACCGATGCACCTGCGTTAAATACCCGTTATCTCATGATATTCGTGTCATTAGTGACCAGTTTCACCAATCGTATTTCAATGAAATTCATCATTTCATCGTCCACTATGCGAAATCATAACTAGTTTTTATAAATCATATTAAAATTAATCAATTAAAAATTTTCTTTGTTACTCATGTTATTCATAAAGTGACAAACAAATTTTTATTTCTTTTATTAAAATTATTTTATGCAGTTTATATGAATAATTATTTGAATAAAAATGTCTTGATATAAATGGGACATTTAATTTAATTTCATTTTCGGTTTTATTGTATTTTAAAAATAAATAAATTGCAATTGTGTTTGGTAAAATTCAATTTAATATTCGGTCTGTGCTTCGATCCTTTTCAGTCGTATTTGATACAGACAAAACGTAAATTGTGCCCGACGGCAATCAGATGTCGAGTGTATAACGATATCAGAACAGAATTTAACTATCGAGGCAATTTTTTTTTGTGAAAAAAAAAATTTATCATAAAGAATATTTAATTTGGGTTGACAATACAATGAGGTGTATAATGAAATTAAAAAAATTCTTTAAATCTACAGTTGAAAAAATTTTGTTTTATATATCTATTCTGAAAATTTATTTATAAAAATTGTTGACGTTTATTAATATCTTGATTTTATAATGAGGAGATATAGTCACAGAATTTTACGGTAGGAATAGCGTATCGTAGTAATTTTTATACGATACTTCGTTGTGCACTTTGTATTGCAGGAGTGTCATTAACTGTTTCAAGCATGATTATATAATTAATTTGATAATTATACTCATTGATTGGTGATACATTATATACGTATTAGCCATTGACCTGACGATGATAATTATGATAAATCAGTAATAATTTGAATAATAAATACACGTGGATAATTAATAATTTAAAATAAACTTTTTATATAAAACATCGTCAGTTCATGGAAATGTTTTTTTGTAGACAGATTTTTTATAAAGTCGTTAACGTTGTTTACGTATTTATTTGCGTAGTTAAGTATAAAATAAATAAAAAAATTATTTTAGAATCGCATGATTTTTAAATTACTTATATAAACAAAAATATTAATCATTTTTTTTTTCATTCTCTTTAATTAATCAAAAATATCCAATTAAAATTATATTTAAATCATAAAACAATTCAAATTTACAATAAGAAATGTAAAAATAATTCATTCGTTTTATAAAAAATATCTTACAATTTTATATCCAACTACATAAATATTTTTTATTCATTTTTTCTTTCTCTTTACGTGGAGATAATAAACACAAAAAGATATTTAGGCAATCGATTAAGAGAAATGAAATTTTAATAGACTTATATTTTTAGTTCCACCACGATGGATTGTGGAACCTATCGACCAAAATGCCATTGTAGGTCATGCTGTCTCTGTGGCTTGTCGAGCTGAAGGATTTCCAATTCCTACTGTAACATGGAAACAATCTATTGGTGAGTACTAACATAAATTCATGATAAATTAAACCAATGTTATAATAAAAAATAAAATATTAAAATAATTTTTATCTTTAAAATTATCTTTTCATTTACATTATTCACTTTTTATTATCTATAAAAACATCTTTTTTCATTTATTATTTTTCATCTGAAACACATCATATTTTTTTATATACTTTCATTGTACACAAAGTGCTTAAGATTGCGTGGTTTTAGTGAATTTCATGCTCTGATGTATTTTCACTTGAACAATGAATTCTCAGGTCGACAACGGTATTTCTCCTCTCCTCTCTTCATCTTTATACACACACATACCCTCCTCACAACCTTCATTAACCCACGATCTATACATGTATGTATACTGTTGGAGGGAGAACTTTGCTCTATTCGTCATGAATTTTGCTGATCGTCGCTCTCTCAGCACTTTCATTCAACATGAAATGAGCTTCTATACAGAGCACACGAAGAAAATTAGTTTCGTCTAGCTAACGGCTCTTCATATTCCCACCATCATACACTATAATTTCTAAAGAAATTCATTTCAACACAAATTCTGTAGAATTCTTTGTACAATTTTTATAAATCATATACGTATACATATATTTGAAATTTCATGAATTTCTCATTGTATTATATTTATTATAACTCTGTCTAATAATTATTAAAAGAAAAAAAATGGAAGAAACAAAAGGAAAAAAATTATCAATTATTAATTCTTATAAACGAATTATTTTTTCATTTATTTTATCTACTTCACGTTAAACTATGTATACATATTGTAATCCATTGTGTGCTTTCTTGAAGTTTGATAAAAATTTTAAATATTATTCTTTTCTTTGTATTTATTTTTATATATATGTAGGTGAAACTCCAGGCGACTACCATGAACTTGGATATGGTGGTACTGAGGGTATAGGAGTTTCTAGAAATGGCTCTTTGGTAATTCCCAGGGTATCAAGAGAACATGGTGGATTTTACTTATGTCAAGGCAGCAATGGCATCGGCCCTGGTCTCAGCAAACTCATTCGCTTAACAGTTCATGGTAAAATATTTAACAATCTCTACCGTGTGCCAGTGGCACTTTCAAATATGTATGAAGAAAATACTCCTCTACCTCGATACAATTGTGTATATTGTGTTGGGTAAATCCACGACAAAATCATAGTGAAATTTTATTTTGAAAAAAAAAATCGACAATATTAATCATACGTTAAAAATATTTAGAAATTAATTTATGTAAATATATATAATTCTTTGTAAAAATAAATTCATATATGAATTAATTATTATTGAATAGTGATTGAATGATTATTTGATATTTCATTTTATGAAGCTGGACCACGAGTAGAAATAAAGAGTCGACAGGAATCAGTGAGAAGAGGCGAAACCGCAGTGTTACGTTGTGATGCCGAGGGTGATGCACCCCTTGATATAGCTTGGCGCAATCGTGCTGGACGAATAGAGCCAATTTATGATTTGAGGTTTGTTCCATCCACCAATCGATCATTTAATTAAGCCCTAAAAAATTAAATGAAAAAAAAAATCAATCATAAAGTTATGACTATAAATAAATTATTTCTTGTTTAAATTTCATCAGGATGATTATCATCAAAATGTTTTAAAAAATTAATTCCTGAATAATTATAAATACGTTAAATCACACAAATATCATACAATATACATATATATATGCCAACAAAAGTAATAAAATTAAATATAAAATTGTGAATCATGATTTTGATTAAAATAAAAATAAATATAATATAAAAGAATTAATTAAATTAAATTTATTTACTTAATTTCGTATTGGTTATTTATTAAATAGATTTATAATATATTAATTTGTGATTAATATTCGGTTATAGTTAATTAATTTATATGCATATAATTATTGATTTAGATATGCTTTGGAAAATAATTCAACACCACGAGGTATAACATCGGAATTACGAATATCGAAAGCTGGTCATGAGGATCGTGGGGAATACGTATGTGTGGCAAATAATGCATATGGTGTTGATAAAGCCTCTGTTAATCTACTCGTTCAGGAACCACCAAATTTTCCACGGAATTTACATGTAGCTGAACAAAAAAGTCGTTCTATATTACTGTCATGGTCATCGCCATCAAGTGATTCAGATTCACATAATCCAGATTCACCCATCAGCAATTACATTGTTCAATATAAAGAGGCAGATGGTATGTTTATTATATATAAAAATTGATTTATAGCATGATAGACATTTCATACATTTCAATTTATTCATTCACAAAAATTTTAATTATAATAATACTGTATAAAAATTTAAAAAATATTCTTACTGTACACGAGAAAATATTTAAAAGTGTTTGAAATTAAAATTATTATTAATTAATATGTATAATTTAATTTGTAAATAAAATTTTTCTGCTATAAATATATTATTGTGTGTATTAAAAGATGTGTGGCATGACCACAACACGCAGTTGGTAGCTGGTGACAACGCAGTTGCTTTAATATCACAACTGAAACCAGCAACTATCTACAATTTTCGTGTATTTGCGGAAAATCATCTTGGAACATCAGCACCAAGTGGTGTTCTCCATGTTAGTATCAATAAAATAAATCATTCAAAAATAGATTATCATCATTACTTCACTAAAAATATTACTAATAATATTTATAATACATTAGTAATATTTATTAATATGTATATTCATTTTTTCGTTTCATAAGTAAAAATTACTTTATCAGATATTAAATATTTCAATGAATAATATGAAAATTCAGGTGCAGACTGATGGTGAAATTCCCGGTGGTCCACCAAGACAGGTCACGGCTGAACCTTTAGGTCCACAGCAGCTCAAGATTACTTGGCAACCACCCGATCGATCATTGTGGAATGGTGAACTTTTAGGGTATACTATTACTTCAACGATACTGAGGTGATTGACTGAATTTTTATATTTCATATATCAAAAGTTTTTCCACTTTCAAACTTTATATTTTCTTTACTTTACTTCGTTTATACTTTTTTCTTTTAATTATTTATTTATCAATTATTTTCTTTTTCTCCGTTGTGTTTTCGATTTAATTATTTATCTATGACAAATACAATTTTAATATATTGACAATAATGTTTTTAACAGAGATGATGAACAAATAGTAAATATAACACGTGTTGGCATCACTGGCAATGGAGATGGCTCGTATGAGTATCGTTTAACAAATCTGCGTAAATTTACTGAATATAGTATAGTAGTAAAAGCATTCAACAGCAAAGGAGATGGTCCAGGTTCTGATCCTATTATAACTCAAACCCTTGAGGCTGGTATGTGAATCTATGTAAAACTGTATGTAGATATATAGAAAGCTCGAAACAGAATTAAGTTAATTGAAATTTATGTACGACTTTAATTTGAGATAAATTAAACGAGTCGAAAAATATTTTGTTTATATAATTAAAATACTGAGAGAAAAATAATAATTTTATTCTTTATGCTCGGGTAGTTATTAAATTCATTTGTATATTATGATTGTAATAATTAATGTAATTTTGAAAATTATTCATATATTAATATTGTTAAATTTTCTTTCTTGTGATAGTACCAAGCTCATCGCCACAAAATGTCGCTTGCACCGCTTTGACAGGTCAAAATATTCAAGTGACCTGGAAACCACCACCATCCAACAAAATTCATGGTATAATCAAAGGTTATAAACTTTTGTACGAAGCGACTAATGAAGGAACTGGAGAAATTCACAGTTCAAGAGATACGAAAATTACACAAGCTCTCAGTACTGTTTTGCATGATCTTCGACCTTTTACTAATTATACAGTTCAAGTTTTGGCTTATACACGTGCAGGAGAAGGTGTTAACAGTGCTCCTATTTCATGCACCACTGAGGAAACTGGTGCGTAATACTCTCCAATCATCAAGTCCTTTGAGCAAAAGAATTAATATTCAAATGGATATTCAATGAATTGAATAGATAATATTGCATTTTATAACTTTATATTTTGTGTCAATATACAGTTCCTGATGTGCCTGAACGTGTTAAAGCAATTCCAAATGCAGAAAATGTCGTTGTAATATCATGGTTACCACCAAAACGACCTAATGGCATTGTCACAAAGTACACAATTTATATTCGGGCGTTGGATCAGGGCCAAGAAGTGAAGATCATTAAAGACTTTTTGTCAGCGGAGAGTTTGCACTATGAAGCAACGGGGTTGAAACTACGAGAATCTTACGAGGCATGGGTCACTGCATCGACAAAAGTAGGCGAGGGACCCAGTACACCAGTCATCAAACTGCAGCCAAGTTCTACGGGTTCGTAAAATAAAAAAAAATTTATAATATTTGTCTGTGTGTATAAATTAATTAATTGGTTTGTTTTATTTTATATTATGAATGCGTTCAATATAAATGAAATAATTGAAAAGTTACAATAATATTATATTGAAAATAACTCAATGTGAATTTTGTATCAAACGTTAAATTTAACGAATCAGTAAATTAATATATAATTATTATTATATTGAAGAATGTTTATTTTCATATTTTATATTGATCAATTTTTTGTGTTGAATGGATGGAAATATTTTAATTCAAATGAAAATTGATAGTGGAAAGTGTTGAACAACGTGTACCATTGATAAAGTAACTTCATGATGAAGCGCAGAAATAGAGAAAATAAAATTAAAACCTCAACTAGTTGGGCCAAGCTAACGTTGATAAGAAGACGTTGAAGAAAGGGGAAATGGGCGAAGAAACGAGAGAAATAATTAGTTCTCTCAACCAAGTTGATACGGCGAGGGGACGTTAAACTTACAAGAATGCAATTTCCTCTTGTTATAAGAGTACACTGAACTTTAAACCGATCGTTGGAGCTTGTGTTTTACTTTATTATAAATATGCTCTTCAAGATATACGTGAGCCAACGGTACCTTTTTATTTTCATAATGTTTTTCTTTTAACGTTATTTTTTTATCTGTAATTACTAATTAATTGAAAACTTGAACAATGCTTGATTTTAAAAATTTTTTTATGTGTTTTAGAAACAATATATAGCTTTTCCGCTAATTAATTTAGCTGAATTGAAGCGAGTTGAGAAGAAATATACATTGAATAACACAAATGAAATTAAATAGAAAAAATAAATGATGAAGAAAATATTTCTTTTAGAAAAAATTCCACCAATTAAAAGCTCAATAACTAGTTGATAATTATGTACTAGTTTTTTTTTTTTATTGTTGAACAGTTTATAAGAAAGTTTATGAAGGAGAATCAGCAAATACGACTTTATAATCAATTTCCAATATTGTTATTTTAATTATTATTATATGAATTCAATTTTTTTTATTAGTTCCAGCTGCTATTATTTCTTTTGGCGTACCAATAGTGACTCCTTGGCGTGTAGACGTAAAATTTCCATGTTTGTCAGTTGGCGTACCGTTGCCCACAGTCGAATGGCGTTTGGGTGACGTGAAATTGCAAAAACATCAAAGGTTTGATTCAACAAACGATACGTAATAATAAATGCCATGAGTAATTGTATGATTTATTTTAATATAATATTTAATATTAATTTTCCTAGATTGGATATTGAACCGAATCATACGTTGATATTACGAAATGTCCAAAGAAATCAAGAAGGCAATTATTCTTGTCACGTTAAAAATTCATTGGGCTTCGATGAAATCGTTTACAGTTTACAAATTCAAGGTAATTTAATTTTATATTTATTTTTATTATTTAATGGATATTATATTAAATAATATTGTGATTTGTACGATCATTTTTTTTTTTAATGGTGTATAGCAAAACAAATATTCAAAGGGGATGCTTCAAAATTTATGAATACATTATTCAACTATTAATAGGAATTTAAAACTTTTTGATTGTTTCAACCTAATTATAAATATATAAAAATTCCAAACTTATCAGTGGCTATCTATTGTTCAGATTTCACTGTACATTTAAACAAAAGATGGATATAACAGTTTCAAAAGTGAATATTCAGATGCAAATGATTCATGAAAAACAAACAAAATTATTCTAAAACTCTTGGAAAATACCAGTTGTAGTTTATAAAACAATTTGGCTTTAATGTTGACATTTGGTTTGATAAACGTGACTGGTATAAGTTCTAATTGCAAAACTTTATGTATATAGTTCCACCAACGCCACCAACTCTTCTTGCGACCGGAACAACAACGGACGCGGTGCAGTTACAATGGAAACAAGGAGATAATGGTGGAGCACCTATTAAAGGATTTGTATTGGCTTATCGCAAGGAGTTTGCCGAATGGGAAGAAATTATGTTGGATAGAAGAGCCAGTACACATTTACTTGGTGGATTACAATGTGGTACCAAATATCAATTTACTCTCGCAGCATTCAATCGTATTGGTAGTGGTAGTGCGAGTAAAATGGAAAATGCGAGAACGAAGGGTTCAAAACCAATATCTCCTATCAAAAAACATCTTATTCGTACGAATATGACATCAGTCATATTGGAGTTATCAACGTGGCAAGACGGTGGTTGTCCACTTCAATATTTTGTTGTTGAATATAGAAGATTGCCAGGCGACTGGCTTTTAGGTAAATAATAAATATCAAACAAAATTTTTATATCTAATAATAAAAATCAAAATTTAATTTAATTTAAAAATATTTATTGGGAACTTAAATCTTATATATATATGTATATATATGTTTTTTTTTTCATATAGTTTCCAATAATGTTCCACCGCAATCACGTTTTCCAATAGTCAATTTGGAAAGTGGAACGAGCTACGAATTGCGAGTTACAGCGTACAACAATGCCGGATCAACTCAAGTAGAGTACCTGTTCTCCACCACAAATCCTAGTGGCATAACAAGAGTTCAAAAAGGTCCTTCACAGGAGATTGAAGTTACGTCTGTTTATCTCGATGCTCAAGTTCTTGCACCAAGTGTAATATCTATTGTCGCAGTAATTTTGGTTGTGATTGGAATTTGTTTTTGTCTTCGAACACGTGAGTAATTTTATTTCATCCTATATTTTCTCCTCGTTTTTTTCATTCGTAAATTCACACATTTAAATTAAAATAAAATCCATACAGATTCTATACGAGGTAGAGGTGCCAGCGATCCAAATTCACAAACTCAAGCTGCGTTAGATAATAAACACAATATGGAGCAGCGAGAACAGTATTATGCGACTGTTCGTAAACCAGGTCAACAGTCGCCATGTCGTGAAGTAAGCGCATTGGAACGTATACCCGAGTACTCAGAAGACATTTATCCGTATGCCACGTTCCATCTGCCTGAGCAAGAGAACCTCTCTGCAAATCCAATAAGACAAGCGTATTTTTACGAGCGAAGTGAAACGATGCTGCAAGGAGCTCAGGTGCAATATACACAATATTATTATTGTCTCATAAAAAAAAATTCTCGATTACTCAACTTGATTGTTAAAGTTAATGTATTCCATGTGAATTCATGTTTTTATTTATTTGTCATTCAATATTTATTTTACAGTGCGATGTTGATCAATACACAAAAGTACGTGGTCGATCACGTCGCAAATCAAAATCATTTAAATCTGAATCGGAGGAATACGATACATTGGGCTCAGACAGTGACACAGAAGTTGGCACAAGTAGTAGAACTGAATCATCAAATCATCTTGATGATTCAGCGCCAGTATCAATATTGACACGTTCACCAGGGCCGAATTCAGGATCGCAACGTGGTCGTAACGATCAGCGACTAGCTATATTCCCAAAGCCGGTTCATCATAGTAAGTTAGTATTCAAATTTTTTTTTATGTGTTATTCACAATTCATTGAATAATTATTTTTATATAATGTGGATTTTTTTTATGATATTTCTCGTCAATTTAATAATTTTTTAGATGTGTTGTACCACACGCACGAATCAAGTACATCAACCGAGCCGTCACCAATTTCTGAGAGAAAAACATTTCCAAGATTGGATAAGCAGAGGTAAATGCAATAATTTATATAATGAATTAACGAGAATTTTTTATGAAAATTATTGTTGAAGGAGTCGTGGAATGACATCTGATCCACCAATTGTTGCATCTCGTGCTCAAAATATTGTGCGTCCATCGCCGAAAACATCAGATTCTGGTATGCGCTCATATTCTGCAACACCATCGCCAAATCATTCGGCAATTGTTGCACGATCAAGTTCAACGTCCGATCGACACATAGAAACACCATCACGACGCTCCATTGAATCTTTATGTTTATTGAATGATTCAACACAATTATCGCGCAATTATCAAAGGACATCGAGATTCCGAACTCGCAGTAATGCAAATGAAGATTGGGGTAGTGAATTATCATCGTTTGAGCTCAAACCTCCAACAGGATTTATGGATGCTCATGAAACAAGCGAGGCAGAATGTGATATTGATATGAAATTAAAACTCCAAAGAAAACGTTCTGGGCCTATTTCAAATTCACTGTCCAAGTCACCAAAAGACTTTACAATCACTGTCTAATTGCTCTAAATGTTCAAGACTTAATTATATTATTCACATGAAAGAAACAAATAAAAAATTAATGAATAAATAAATAAATTATATAAAAATAAATAATAATATAATAATTAAATACAAAAAAAAAAGTGAAATTGAATGTTTACTATTCGAATAATGAATATTAATGAGCTCTATATGTATAATAAAGAAATATTTTTTTAATAAACTGTTGTTTCATTTTTTTTCTTTTTTTGTTATTTTGTATACCTTATAATTATTAATTTAATAACCGAGAAATTTTTTCTTTTTCGGAAAATTATAAAATTTTCCAATTTAAATTAACAAATTAAATTGATATTTCCATTGATCAAAAGCAAAAAAATCACTTTTACAACATTTATATATATTGATACACATCATGTACATCAGTTAACCAATTAATGGCATTCTAATATTTATTTAAATCGCACATGGAATATTTCATTACAAATGATTTATATTTATATTATTTATTATTAAGATATTCATTAGAGTTTTTAGATGTTTACGATATTTACAATGGTTATTTACAAATACTGCTTGGAATGACGCGGAATATATGAATGTGACATAAATTAATGAACATATCATTTAACTATAATTATAAATTATTTTGGCCTGATTACATGGTAGTGATGATATTTTTTGAATCATTCCCGAATGGAACGACACATATTTATTATATTTTATTATAAATGAGGAAATATATATCTTGTCTTATTGCATGATTACAAAAATTTGTCGTATAAAAAATTATAAAATTGGAACGCGCAATAGAAAAAAAAATATTTTTGATAGCAAAACAATATAAGATAAAATTAAATTATTAATATACAAAAAAACAAATGGCACATATATGTATATTTAAACATATTATGTTAAAAAAATCATGTACGAGTTTAATCCTCTATCAATCGAATTATTCATGTTAGGCTTATTTTTTTATTTATTTAATTATTTTCTGTATATTTTTAAATTCGATAAAGTCATTTTGGTTAGGAGTGTTATTTTTTTTCTCTCTTTTATCATTTGCTACATGGCATTATGTTAGCTTAATTTATTAATTGGTCAACGAGATATTGTATGAAAATTGAAAGTTGAAATAGTCTGTTGTTTATGAGGGCAAAGTTGGAAGAAAGACATTATTGCAAAGTTCGATTTTGTATGTGGGTGTGTGTGTGTGTGTGTGAAATTCGTGCAATTGGAGGTTTTTATGTATGATCATTTATAACTCATTTTTTGCATTATTATTAATAATAATTATTTCCCTTTTTTTTTCTTTCTTGAATTTCTTTTCCCATCGTTCATCGCTAACGTCGTGCAATATTTTATACACTTCAATCACACTTGCACACATAATTTAAATATTATATTTATTTGTGCTGTTATTATTATATTTCCGGCAACAATTTTATCAAACAATGAATATTACGGTGCAAGCGTGTGCCATTCCACGGACAGTATGCTGACTAGAATCTAATAATATTTTTTTTTTTAATTTTTTTTTTAATTTTTTTCTATTCACATCTATTTACTTCGTTTTTTATTTTTAATATTACTAAATATATACATATGTATACATAAATATTTTTTTTTCTGTATACATACACATAGTAACGTGGATCTAAACACACACACATAATTTGAAAAGTGCTCTCAGAGGAAACTAAAATTTATAATAAAAATCTTGGCACATGCCTTGTCGCGTTTAATTCAATATTTTCAAAGACATTATTGTCTTTTCTCTCAGGCTCATGCTCACATCAATATATATATATATATATATTACATATATATTTTTTCTTTGTATAATGTATGACAAAGTTTTTCTTTCTTTTCATCTACTTCCATAATATTTTACTATTATATACGTTCGATTTAATTTTCTTTGTAACTGACAGAAGGATGATGTTATTATTGCATGAAAAACTGCTGGTGGCGAATTATTAATTCAATGCCACAGAACACGATGTTCTTTTCCACGATACTCTGGCAGTATAACATATTTAATTGTTTACACATACAATCATTCATACATAATTATACAATATCAGTGGCATCATTTTATATGTGAGTAATATATATCCTTTTTTTTTTCACCAATTACTACATTATTTTACTACAATTTAATTTTTCTTTTTAGACGATGATTTTAGGTGATTATTAAAATGATGATATTATTATTTATTTTATACGACAATATAATACAAGCATTCGATGCATAGGCAGGGAATAGTTAAGGTGAATTACAATGTTTCAATGTTTATATAATTATATATACATACATATATATGAGAACATACATATATGTGTATAAATAATTTTTAATATTTATCAACGTTCATTAGTACATTTAAAACAGAACAATCGAGCATTATCGATTCGTGTGCAACAATTTTTATTTCTCAGTGCGTTTTCGTATATTGAAATCGCCATCGCAAATTTGAGTTTAAAAATGTTTTTATATTTTTTTTTCCTCGCCCTCGTTATCTTTAACCAAAGGTAGGACATTAAAAAAATTTTTGTAATTTACTCACACATCGTAGAATTATGTTAATGTGTATTCATTTGAAATATATGTACGATGGACAGATATATTTATTTATATATATTAGTACATTACTCGTTGATTTTTCATTCTTTTTTTTCTTATTTGTAATATATTTATTATTATTTTTTTTTTCTTTAATAATATCACCGTATAAGAAAATGTTTACATTCCAGTCCCCCATAGTTAGTTTCTTAAATAAAAAATTATTTTGGTTTAATTTTTAGTTAATTGTGTAGAATAGAAAGAATATTTATTTCAGTCTTTGAAAAACGCCACGTACGATTGGCAGCGTATGTGAGAGGAAATTCTGGCATTCATTAGTTTACTAAAAAAAAAAAAAAATATTTATTGATATTAAAATAGTGGTAGCGTGTCAGATGAAAAATAAAATTATAAAAGAAATAATCGCGTTAATTATTCTTATAAAATGTGAAAATATTTTTTTTTCTCCATTATTTAAGTAATTATTACTCAAGTATGAAAAAAATGTGATATCGACTCAATGAGAGTAATTAGTATTTTCTTTTATCAATAATATAAATGCAGTAAAAATTCTATAATTTACACTAGCATTTTTTTTTTTTTTTCATTAATACGGAATTTAAAGTTGTGTATAAAAAGAATGTTGATTGGAATGTACAAATATTATTGAATTGCAACATAATAATTGGCTGTACGTATTCTTGAGTGATTTTAATCTTCAGATGAGGGAGCTGGCATTAAAGTTAAATTAAAAAAATTCAATAAACATTCCTATTATAATACACACATATTCACAGTCATCTACTAATTCACGATATTAATATTATATATATAATATATATGCCACTTAGAATAAATTATTTACTATAAATCTTTGGCAACTAGGTCCAACGAGTGGTGAAATTATTTACAGATAAACTTACAGATTTTTTTTTCTTTTTCCTCAATATCTATGAATCAATTTTTCTTAATTTCTCCCTTTCCCTCTTCTTTTTTCTTATTTTTTTTATATTCATATATATGTAATCAGAGTGAACTAGTGGATGGATTCAATACGCACTATTACATCTCCGATATCATAAAAATTATACAGCATCCAAAGTCTTCATATGATAATTAGGCGAAACTTTATATATATATATATATAGACCGTTAATATATTTCGTCTCTATTATAATTTTTTTTCGTGCAATGAACAAAGTCAAATAATCATTTACTCATTGCCCAAAATTCAGTTCTCATATGAATTACTTCGTATACAACTAATTCGACATTATGTTAAATACCTTACATATAAAATTTTTCTCTAATTTTTGTTTAATTTTTCACGTTTTATTCACGATACTGGTGAATTATCTATATCGTAATGATTATTTTTGTGCGTCCATCGTTTTAAATGCATTCACCAAAATCAAAACGTGACTGATGACACGTTGCTGAGGCAGTATTTTTTTTGTGCGTCACCCTCATTGTTGTGTAATAACCATGCCAACTGTATGCAAAGTGACCGCAATTCGATGGGGCAGTACATGTTGATGAATTAATTGATGATGGCTCCAATAACGTGCCCGACAATGTGTGCTCGGCGTGTGACGCAGAATGCCTCCATCATTGAGGCACAATTCCCACTGTTGATTCCATTCCTTCTGGTGGTATTCTCATATTTCCATTTGTAATATATCCATTTGTATCAACTGGCACAACACCAGGATGATTAACATAATTATTAGGATTACGTAGTGATATTCCAGTATTATCAGTAAGTAGATGATGATCAACAAATTCAGCACAGCCGTCAATCGCTTGATAACCACGTTCGTTTATATCAGTTATATGATTAGCAGTTGAATAATCTGTTGCGTATTCAACTGGAATTTGTCCACCAGGATATTCATGAACACCACCAACTGTTTTAATTGGGAAGTTCACTGGTATGTGCTGTACTTGTGGAATTACCGTTATGTTAGTTGGATCATTTGTACAGTTTATATGCCCATTTGCCATTGTATATAAATCAGGTTCAACGCGAGTTTTTGAGGTCAAAACAGATTCCAAACATCGATATACTAATAAATAATCATCCTGTAAAAATATAAAGCGCAATAGAATTATTTAAATTATGAATTTATATTTTATTTTTGAAAATAATTGAAATTTTTTATATATTTATTTAATAATTTACCTTTGATCGGAATATTCCGGGTCTCTTCATGTATAATAATTTTGAAAACATATAAACATCAGCGCTTTTTTCAAAATCAATTTGTTTCATTAATGTTGTGAGTAAAATGAATAATGCTGCTTCAATGCCGCCATACCTGCAATTATAATAATATATGATATAAAAAAATTAATAGTTACTGTGTATGTGTATTTTAATTTTTATAATGCAACAATAATTTATTAATTTTTATTTATGATGACATACCTGTCCATAACAACAATTGGACCATTTTGATATTCTTTATGAAAATCTTGAATGATACTGACAAATGTTTTTGGATTGTCATTATGAGGCCAAAGACCATTTTGATTTATTGGTCCTTGAACGATTCGTGCACTTAATTCATAATCATCTTGAAGTGAACGTACAACAATTTCTCTTATTATAACGCCACTTGTTGTTTTCTTAACTGCGCATAAGTGTACACGAAAATTATCTGTTTGTAATTCTTCACCTTCACTCGGCCAAAATTCTGGATACTCCATTTCATCACATTGCGTTAACATAACAATTGTTTTAGCATTATGATCCCAAAGCATTTGCCAAAATTCTTTTATTGTTGTTTTTAATGGATGTTGAGTTAATATAAATTCACGATTACGTTGAAAACCAGCTACCCATGTGGCATTTATATAATCACTACCGTCAATTCCAGCTTTCGGGGTTAAATGTACGCGTGCATTTTCAATTGGTATTATTTCACTGATACGATTTTTATGTATATTACATGGTTTTGTTGCTGATACAAGATTAAAATCCTTTGGTTTCCATGATGTTACAAGATTATATTGCGCTTCAATATTATTCCATGGATCGATTTTTGTATTTGTTGGCGCCAACATATTCTGAACATGCTCCAATAAATTATCAATTGGTATATTAGTTTCTCCACTTTCAATTGCTTCTTGCAATGCATCATGAATAAATATATATTGCTCCTCTGTTTGGACTAATGAATATCGTTGTGTACGTATATGTTTCAAAAATCCAAAAACATTTATTTCACCTTTACTTTTAGCTTGTTTCAACATGGCATCAATTACAATATAAGCACCAGTGCGACCAACACCAGCGCTACAATGAACAATAATTGGACCGGCATTCGATGGATTTGCGCTTGATGATTTGCGAATAAAACTCAATACAGGTAATGGATGATCAGGCACACCATGATCAGGCCAACCAGTATAATGATATTGATATACTGTACGTTCACCAATATTAGTACCATTTTTCTTCTTTTTTATTTTCAAATGTCGAATATGTAATGTACGGATTGTATAAGTCGCCATTACATCTTCTTTGACTAATGTCACTTGAACATGACCGTAAGTTTCAGAACCCTCCTTTGGCCAATACATATCGCACTTTGGACGACCCCGTTCAACGAGATTTGTAATCATAACAATTATTGATACTCGTTGTTCCCAAACCATACGCCAAAAACTGTCAATTGTTGATGGTAATGGGCCTTGTGTCCCAATATAAGCTCTTGAACGTTGCCATCCATCGATATAATTTGCATTTATGTAATCTTGACCTTTATTCGGTGGACTGCCATTACATGGTAATAATCTTACGCGAGAATGATCATCTAAAAATTAATTAAAATATATATAATCATTAATTAAATTAATTTACTATGTGAAAATAAATTGTTTTTTTTTTCTATATTAAATATAATATTTTCTCACATGCAATAATATTTCCATAACGATTTTTCGATTGATTTTCAGCGGATTTTGAATTATCTGCGATATATAATTCAGTTTCTTTCGGAAATAATTCAAACTCTTTACTAAATCCAATATCACCATCAGCATGAAGTGCAGCTACATGTTGTACGTATTGTGAAACAACAACTGCTGTTCTTTCACCGTCTTGTTTACTATTCTCCCATTCTTGATGAGTTGGTACATTTCTCGGTGGATAATCCAGGAAGCAATACGTTGTTTGAAAGCATTTTCTGAAAATACGCCTGTAAGGCGGCTTGATTAGTCTGATAATCCACAATTATGATAGCATATACGTGCGTAGAAAATTATATTTCGTATTCTTTATCTTATCATTGTGCGCATATGAGTCATAACTAAAATTAAATGAGAAAATAAAATTCTTCTACGGCGTAAAACATAAAAATATTTTCAATTTTCTTTTTGTAATAAAAAAAAAGAAATTATGTAGATATTCAAATAAATTAATTATCATTAAACTCAATTCTGTATCTCTCTTTTTTTTTTTAATTTTAAACAATTTCTTACGGAATACTCTTTCTTATATTATCCATGGCTCAATGAATGATAAACAGATGAATTTATATCACGTTTTTTTTTATATACTATTTTGTTTTCAATGTCACGAACTGAATCAGCATAAAAACAATGAGTTGTAAAAAAAAATGTTATCCAACAACGCGCACTACAAAGCAGAGTATCCACGACTAAGAGAATCTCATTCGTGTAGCGGTATCATTAATACATGATTCTTCATTATCTGGTCTTATCTTATATCAATACTGATAAAAAAAAAAAGGAAAAAAAAATTGGAAATAACGTATCGCGTAATATTTAATACGCTTTTTGTATTTTATTCGTTTCACGCTACTGTTTTTTTTATTGATGAATTGCTCAATACCATTATTACTGATAGTTCATTGACAGATAAAACAAAAGAACTTTTATAACATAAGTCGCAACGATAAATTCTCACCTCCATAACACTAATGCCGTAATTGCAAGCATCACCGTTAAGCACACGCCAATCATCGCAACTATGGTACCAGCACTCAATTCATTAGGACTGCGACGCATTAATGGAGGCGTTTTGTCACAGTTACGTGCAACCACTTGTGTTTTTGGAGGTGAACACATTCCTCGCACTACGTGATGTGGATTTATCGTACTGTTGGTTCCCGCACACACCATCACTTCGTACATTGTATTCATCGTGAGATTTGGTATTGTAATCTGTTGAACAATTCAATTAAAAAAAAATTAATATACGTAATTAATTGTATAAATAAATAGATGAACAAATAAATAAATCAATTGATGAATAAATATTATGAATATATTGTTAAATAATGAAGTGGAAGGAAAAGAAAAAATATTTTTATTTCATTATTCATTTACCCCGCTATTGATATGTTCTTTCGATGTAGGAATTTCAATGTCTTCATATCCATTAAGAATATCATTACGATACTTGATATAATAATAATCAATTGAATTCCAAAATGTTTCAGGACGTGCCCAATAAATATAAATTGCATCATGGGCTTGACATGTAAGATTTAATATTACAGGTGCACTTGGACCAGCAACATCAGTTTTTTGTATAATGTGACCAGACGGTTCGCCCTCATTTTTCCATGTGTATGCCTTCACCCATATTTTGTATTCAGTCATTGGTTCTGTAAATGAAATCCGACAATTTATTGCTATTATAAATGTACATAAATAATTATGTGTATGTTGTGTTGTCTTTGAAAGTAAAAATAAAATTAAAAATAAAACTCGTCTTTGTATATAGTTTTGCATTAGTAGTTTCCTAATACACACGAGTGACGCACACTCTGAATGCTATTAAGCATTGGCAATGATAGTTAATGATTATGTAGCTTCTGCTGAATGCATTTTAAAATATGTCGTATGACGAGACATGAAAATCTGATCAGGATCTTATTTTATTTCTTTATTTCGAATGACAATCTTTAAATAAATTATACTCACTCAATTCATTGAGGACAAATTCAATTGTTGCATTATTTTTCTTCAATGTTTCAGCAGCGGTGAAATTAGATTGCATATAAAATATACGATAACCAAGTATAATGCCATTTTTATGTTGTGGTTCTGACCACGATAATCCGATTGATGATGAATTAATGCTGGTTGCTGTGAGTCTCAATGGTGTACTGGGTACTGCAAAAAAAAAAAATGAATAAATAAAGTAACATTAAGTAAAAATATATTTGAATACTCGTAATTATTTTTCATTATCTTCAATTGTATTTATTATAATAAAATAAAAAAGAACTAGAAAAAAAAATGCCAGTGAATAATATTCACAATATTTTTTCTATCTGTCATTTCGCGCTTCCAGCTGAATTTCTAAAACAATATCTCGTTTCTATTTGTGGCTGATGCTACAATTTTTTTTTCCCTCATATCATGACGACTAAATAAACCCTCGAGGCGTATACGCCAGAGACGACAACGAGTCAAAAGGTTGAATAAACATTGGCTTCTCTGCAGACTTGTGTGTCTGTCTATCTATACACAGATGTGAAAAACCAAATGAACAAAAATTATTAATGACTTGTCAGCGGAGTTACATTTTCTCAATAGAGTTCTACTCCATTGTCTCGCTTCGTGACATTCACAATTATAATTACTGCTTTTATTACAAAAATATAAATGTATATTTTAATATGTTCACATAATTGATAGTAAGATTTCAGCCAATCTATTATCGTCAATCTTGGTTAACGTTAATGATATAAATCTTTGATAAAGCCACTCTTTATCCACCCGTAGCTGTTGATTAAATCCGACGATCGTCAATCCTAATTAGTTAATGTCGTCCATTAGACAGCGCGACAATATGACTTATCAACATTAAGTAACTATCTGCAGATATGTATAATCTTTGAAATAAATCTATAATCAAATTCAGGAAGTAGTTGACCCTGAATAAATACTGTAATTTATTATCGCCATAAATAACGTTGAATATTAAACAAATATATATCTATAAACATGAGTATCATGTCCTGTGCTGCTTTATCTTTTATAACTTCTATATTAATAATTATATTTTTCATGCTCAACTTTATCAGATTACAGTTCTATCAACATGATGTACAGTAAAGTTTTTTTTCTACGTTTATTTATTTATTCATTAATTTTTTTTTAATGATAATCATGAGGTTATCCACCGATAAAATCAATGATTAAAGATATATTTTTGCTTTGCACTAATTAAATTTTCAGATAAATATAAAATAATCAGTAATAGTGAATACACTTTACAAATAATATCAAGATAATAATAAAATAATGTTTTGAAAAATTTTAAATTTACTATCCGATTAAATAATATATTAGCAAAATTTTTAATAAAATTATATTTTATCAAACTTATTTTATTTATTAAATTTAAATTGTTGTTAATCATTGAGAATGAAAGGCAAATGTACTTTAAGTTAAATGTAAGAATTTTCATGAAATTATTTACCTCCACTTGTATTATTGTCATCGACGTCATAATTAGTATTAGAAGTGACAGTTTCGGGATTATTTTCGTAATTATCACCATAAACAATTACAATAAATGACAATAATATTAAAAATGTCCAGGTCATAATGGATACTAGTTGAGAACCTCGGATAATCGTTTGCCCCGACATTTTTGTGTCGTCCCTTTTGCCACGACCAAAATTGTCGGCGTTTATAGTTTAAAAATACACCGCACAATATTCTCCTTCACACTTTTTATATTTCCATTTATTATTTCACTATTAATAGCATCACTCTAATCGCAATATTAATATAATTATCATTCAATATAAATTCACATCATTCGATATATCAATAAATTAAAAACATCAATATTGATGAAAAAACTATACTAAACAATTCAATGCTCTCTAATGAATTTTCACTTGCACATTCACAGAGATTTCTTTTCTTTTACATTACTTTTCTTTATCTCACTTTACATAAAATACAATAAATGAATAATTTTTCCTATTACTACAATACAATTCAACACAATACAGTATATAAATATATAAAAATTTTTACAGATGTAAATCAACGTTACTATATTCACTGAACAGTGAACAACTTGATTCAGAGGTATTACGTTAGTTGCAAGTACCCTCAATCGCTTCCTGCTCTCATTAAATCCAACTACCAGCTGTACTAGATTTCATCTCAGTAACTTTTTCTCCCTCTATCATTATTTTTCTCTCTCAATCACGTTCGCAAGAATTGAAATGGACCCCCTACTACTTGATCTTTTCTCCATGCGCGTTCCAGTCTCTGCAACGCCCAACAAATTTTCCAGCTTCACTTGGAAAGTGCTAATAAAAATTTAAGCCATACATTCCCATGGCACACCCATAATCATTTAATAAATATAAAATTTAATACAATCCATTATATATTACCAATCAATTAACAATAATTGATATTTATTTTTTACTTTATATATTATAAAATAAATAACACAATCCAATTGTCAATTGATATATTTATGTATACGAAATAAAATATTGTAAATATTTTGATGATAATTTAAATTGACAATGATTTTAATTTATCAACTATGTATATGAATATTACTAATATACAATTGTTTATATTGATCATGTGTTATTAATAATTATCGACGAATACAGAGTATTGTTAGTACACGTGAATGTTATCGCGCGCGCGCGTTCACACTTGATATTCCATCGACCGATAATGACAGAATAAATGACAACTCAAGGCGCGTCTTACTCGCGCATACACACGCATATGCAGTGCTGTATCAATGTTGTGCCCTCCACCTCGATATTTTATGTATTTATTTATTTATTTATTTATCTATTTGTCTCCTCGAAGTTAATTGAAATTACAAATTCAATGAACGACAGCTTCATATGTAAACATACACGCGCAGACTCACGATACAAATAGATACGAGACACCACTTTTCACTTATGATTATTGTGATGAGTCATAATCACACATGATGAGAATTAAATGTGTAAATGTTATAATATGATCTCACAGTCCCGGATGTGTTGCACACACAGAAAGACGTTGCTATTTTTTTATGCTCAAAATCCAACTGAATTAATGCAAGATGAGAAAAAAATTTTTCCTCTCTCGTGTCTGTTAATTTATTTATGAAAGAATATAAAAAAATTGTTCATGAGAATTTATACACGGTAAAAATTGATATAAAAGAAAAAAAAATAAATAATCACAATTATATTATTATTAATACAATTCTGCGATAAATAAATATAATTTATTATAAATTTTCATATTCACGATTTTTTCTTTTATTTTTCACACTCGTGTAATAATACAACGACAATTATTCATACACATGTTTTTCAAGTTTATTATTATACAAAGTTTTGTATGAAATTTTGAAATATATATATAATTTTTTTTGTTTTATCAAGTCGTTTGGAGCATCCGCGCGACAGAACGCTCCGACTGTGGCAATCGACCGGTGCACATAGACACAGAGCTACACAAATGTGTATTAGCAAACACTACTAAAATGTTTCATGTATAAATAGGAACATGAACGAACACACACGTGTACGATTGCACGTGTGCGCGGGCGCACACTAGCAAAGTACCCGGTGCCGAGAGAAACGTGAAGAGGTATAATACACGCGCCCACTCCGAACTGTCAAGCTGAACTGGTGGTGCTGGTCGTGCTGGTGTAAGCTGTGCCCTGTGGCTTCCATGCCGTTTATTCACGACGTTTGTTCATGGTGGAACACGTTCGATCGTACTCCGGAAAAGATTCCAGGGCAAGAGGGGGGCATTTTACACACATACACAGTTGTGGCAACGTTTATTTCATCCAGGCGGAGGCGAGAGTTCATGCTGTACAATGTGAATTCACGCAAATATTGCGTGGTGAAATTTTAACATTAACTATATATCTATCTATATCGATTGTAATAAATAATAATAGTAAAATATTCTATAAATATTTATGAAGATAAATTTCTTTTCATTCATCCCTTTATTATTTATCAATATTCCAGAGTGCGTTCATTCATTTTTGATATTAAAGTCATCTGTCGTTTTGTCATATATGAAAAATGAATAACATGGGAGTAAGATAATTTTAGTGCTTATTTTTGTTACTTATTTGTATTAGTTTTTTTTTTACTTTTTATTTTGTAGATTATATTCTTTTAAATATATATTTGCGTATGAAGACGACGGTTTGTCTAGTCAATTTATTCATCTACAGAGCACAGTGTGCTATTGCATGATATCTCGTCTTAGAATGCTGCACATGCACTGCTGTTTAATGTAATTCTGATTTTTTTTTTTACATATGTATGTATATTGAAATATTTGTTGAATTCAATGAACTGAAAGACATTTATCTTTCAATCTTTCTGGCATCAGAGTCTTTAATTGCAAAATTATCCATGTGATTTTCATTTATTGCCATTGAAAATTGACCAGCTGATTAATCATCTATGCGATTGTAATTTAAATTGAACCTCCTGATATATGCATTCTCATTTAATGATTAACGATTTGTTTTTTACGATGAGAGCTCTCAAGAAAAATGCTCTGTTGGTTACGATTTTTCGTAAAGATTTAATAGCAAACTCTAAATAATAAAAATCAGGTATTGCTTTGGATGGAACAATGGAAGAATACAAGCTTCGGTAATTCCTGCATCGACCCTTAATTTTAATACCAGCTGGACGACCAATTCAACCGCTGCTGTTGCTGCTGCTTTATGATAGAAGAGTCCATAGTAGTAAATATTTTCAGGAACGTACCAATTTAATCGAGAGCCATGTATTTCCTCTTTGTTTGGTAGTTTTTTGTGCGAACATAGTTGTATGGATAGACATCAAGAATTTCAGACGATATATTATAGAGCTTGCTATATATTTCTCATTGCACCTGCTGTATATCCATCGAATCCGTGCATCTTTCGAGGTCGTCAACTTTTCTAACGTTCGCATACAGCTGTTGGATAAATATTTTATACATTTTCTCTCGTAGACCATATGCGATGAACGATAAAAAAAGATATAAACTGTTTTTATATTCATTATTGTTTTATACAATATGTACGAAGGTAATTTACTGTTTTTTTTTTATTCAATCGAAAGCAATGAAATTAATCATATTTAGATATAAATGGAATTTATGTTTATATATATTTTTTAGTTAACATTTCTTCACATTTGATTTAATATTTTGGTAAATTTATTATAAATTTCTACCTTATCAACTGATTTATTACAAACGCGACAAGAATTTTAATACAGCAAACTGTTTTATCAACATTTGGTATATCAGTTTTCATTTTTATTTATCGACAGTGTTAAATTAATGTTATCTGTTTTATCGATTGCGATATATGTATGCGGAAATGTTCAGATATAGAGGGGGCGGTTTGTGACCTCTAGTTCACCTAGGTCACTACCGCAGTATTGATGCGCTATGTGCTGAAAGATATTTCTCGCAGAGATGTCTCTTGCCAAGAGATAATCAGTACAATACTTTAATTAAAAAAAAAAAAAAATACTAATACAAATGAAAAAAAAAATAAATAAATAAAAAATAAAATCCTTTAATCCAATATAGTTTAAGTTCTAACAGTTGAGATTTATAATTAATATAATTCATTGTAATCCTGCAATTGAATTATATACCTGCTGTAATTGTATTGCTTGTTATTTATGATAAAGTAAATATTATTTTATTAATAAATTAAAAAGAATTTATTAATTGAATGATTTCTTACTTCCTTCATCAGTCATCACAGTAACTGATGTATTTGGTCCAGTTCCCTCAGGATTAAACACCTGCAGCCAGACAGTATACAGCGTATATGTTTCCAAATTTTGAATGGTGTGTCTCTGAATTAATAACAAAAAGAATAAAATACATAAATATATCCCATATTAATAATAAAAATAAATATAATCAACAATTGAAAAGAACAAAAAAAAAAATGATTGAATCGAGAAAATTGAAATCGTTACACATTTAATAAATAAATTTACCTCTATTTTCCGATTGCGTAAGTATATTTCTTTGATGGTACTTCCTGCTCGCTGTGGGCGATACGAAATACGATATCCGAGAAATTCACCATTTAATGTTTCAAGACTAGGCGGTTTCCATGTGATAACAATTGCTGTAGCTGATATATTTTGTGCGCTGACTATTATTGGTTTTCCAACTGGAACTAAATTTATAATAAAAAAAAAAATGCATAAATAAATAAATAGTTAATAACAACAACAAAAATAAAAACAACATATAAGTAATAAAAATATATTATAATTATCCAATTTAATATAGTTATAAAATTAAAATGAAATTAAACATACGTTGTGAATCACTGAATAAATGTTTATCAATTATGACATGCAATTTATATATGTTCACATATTTGTAAAAACATATATGTATGTATATAAATTATTATACATATATATATGCATACGTACAATCATACACATCAATTTAGTTATACAGAATTCAAACTGTTTCCTATTATTATCTGTATCTTGTAGTGTCATGAACTGGTATGTGGATTTTGACCGAAATTACTGATGCCATTCGCTACGTATGAACAGACTACCTGTCAATATTGACGAAGAGGAAATAGAGTTTTGTTACTGTGCGGTTCAATACTGTATGTACATATGTATAAAAGGTTCTCTCTCTACATGAGGTGCGTACAATTCTCCATTGTATCACCAAATTCTAATTCCCGCGGTAGTATACTGTGTATATATAATATTTTATTGACGCTAAATTTTGTTCTCTATTGATAGTTATTTACAAGTGTGTAGAAATGTGTTTCAAGAGCTAATGTAGTAGCATCTTGTGTGTGAGCATATTTGCTGATGAAATATTATTTTATATAATGAAGAATAAAGAGAAATAAATAAATAATTTAGATTGGCTGAAATGAAGATGAAATAAAACGAAGGTAAATATGATTGTGGAATTGGTGGAGAATTATTAATTTTTCATGGTGCAGAAATAAAAGATGTAAGAAATGTAAATAGTACTCATGATGAACATGTGAATGGGTAAATATCATGAAGAGCATGAAATATGTTGTGAATTTATTTGAAATAATATTCGCATTTATATAAAAGAAATATTAAATGTGGAATTGAAAATTGTATAGAAAATGTAAATTGTGAAAGTGATGAGAACTAAATTGGAATAAAGACTTTGAAGTATTCGTTCATTATATAAAGCCGTTAATAATTTATTCATCGATAAGAAAATTTAATTGAGAGTAAAAAAAGTACACAGTAATAAAAAAAAAATAGAGAGAATATTTTTAATTTATATTCTATTATCAAAAAAAAAAAAAAAAAAATTGATTGTGTAATCTCAAATGAATATAAATTATTTTATATCATGAATATAATAAGCATGAATACAAAAATAAAAAAATGCGTATGTTTCATGTGAAAATATTATTGAATTGACAGGTAATATTCGCACTGTATTTTAAGAAAGCTAAATTGCAATTGAATGTGTGTATTATTACAAATAATATTATTTCATGCGACATAATATAAGTAATAGTAAAAATATTTTTATTCTCCATTCACACAGATTCACTTATCCACAAATACAAAATATCAATTGCACGAAATGTAATAATAAAAATGTCATACAAAAATCAAATAAAATATATTCACGATAAATATATATTGATAATAATTTTCATCCAATAAATTGTGAATATGACCTATGATGAAGTATATATTGAATAAAATTTGTTCGCTAACGAATTCACTATAGATTTTTGCTGCTACTCAACGTGTATGCATATTTTTCTTTCCTTTTTTTTTCCCCCAATTTAATTGACATTTTCATTGATCACTGACATGACGCACTTTGAATAATTCTCTGTCATAAATGAAATAAAAAAAAAATCGCGATTTTATCGAAATCAGTAAATTAAATAAAATATGAATCTATAAAATGAAACATGATATTTTATCATGTTCTTTATGCCATATAAATAATTTATATACCAAAATAAATTCAAAGCATTTAACACAGCGAGCTGAATGTTTAAATGAAATATAAATGAACGTAGCACATATAATATTTAAGCATTCCAGTCAATGAATACATACATCTATATATTTAATATTTATATACCTTCTCGTAAAGTTGTGATATAGTGAGATGCTACACTGGGTGCACTACGTCCTCGTGCATTAACTGCTGTCACACGAAAGCTGTATGACGTAAAGGGAAGTAAATTTTCCATGTAGTACTTCGTGTCATTATTGAAAGTTTCTATTTCCTGATTCGCATCCCACGGACCATTTTCACCAACTCTGAAACATTTCAATAGCAATTTTAAACATTATATAATATATTATGCACTTTATTAGATGTATTTTAATAAATCATACACATTAAAAAATTATATATGACATTTAATCATTGATAATTAATAAAATTTGATTTAAAATTTTTACTCTATAATTTTTGACATGATTTATAAATTTTCTGTATCGATCAAGTTTAACCTTTTGAATATATATATTAAAAAAATAACTTATGATTACTTATAAATCCGCAACTTGAACCCATTGCTAATTAATAAAGTGAATTAATTGCCGACGATTTGTTGGATAAAGTTTTAATCGCACAATTGTTTGTCATCCCCAGTTTGAGGCTCTCTTACCGCGGAGTTAATAGCTGTGGTTGGAAATTTCCTTAACCAACTTTTGTCTCACATTACATCCTAAAAGTTTACACCCATAAGCACAAACCAACGTTTGCATATATACGTATATATTTATTTCGCTGTATTTAATTTATATATAAAAATATAAATATTGAACGATATGAATAAAGTGTACAATAACTCTTTATAAAATATCAAGAACAATTGTCATGTTGTAGAAAAATGTTAAAATATATCGTTTTGAGTTGGTGAATGTTGTTGGAACTTATCGGTTGCGACATGCACGACATATAAATAATGGAAGGCACGTTTACATCGTATTCTTCCATTTACACAAGAATTTATATATAGATAGTACACGTATATGGTCTTGCGATAAAGCGACCCACGACTGTGAGTAAATGTAATTCCCATTTCGTACTTGTTATATAAAGTATTATAGAAATATGACAGCAAAGTTCAATTATTATTTCTTTTTTCAGCTGTTATATTAATTATTACTAAGGATTCTAAAAAATTGTTATTTTAATTTTATAGAATGGTATTCAAACGATGATGTTTGTGGATATTCTTTTTATAAACATTGATAAATGAAATTCACATTAGGAAATATGAATTTATATTCTGAGGTATCTATGAATAAAATTTTGAATTTCTTGCGGATACAATGTTGGATTAAAATACAAAAATATTCTTATACTTGTTGAAATTGGATTGAAGTGACATAATTGATAATATTAATTGAGTTAATTCTACATAGTGCTTCAATCAAATATTTTCATTAAATTGCTCAAAATAATCATTCACACAATGTTGGTTATAAGCTCCATTCATTTAGTTATATTTAACTACGTCTCATATTATGTCATAGAATATATTTTTGGTTCAACTCGAGTGCACAATTTTGAATCATACTATTCAAATATTTACCGGTACTACCATCACAAATGTTATGGTCACATTAATAAATATTATTCAATCCAGGCAGGAAAAGAAATAACTTCGATAATTAAATCAAATCATCAAACCTCAAAATAAAACCATCTAAAATATTTCACTTCCGTTTGAAGTGATTATAAATAACTGTATATTTTACATTATATCAAGAATAATAATAGAAAAAAAAAATAAAAAATAATAAAATGTCACTGAATAAGAAAAAATTATTCAGTTCCAATTGTGTCATGGTATTATGCGCATTCTTCATTCACTCGGTGAAGTAATATGGTAAAATCCACCGACTTATGCCCATTTCTCAACCCTCCCGAGATATTCGTTCTCCCTCTGGGAGACAATTACGCGCGAACTTCACAGTCAGCTCGTTCCAAAATTTATACGCCTCTGTGCCTTTGCACGTTTATAACATTACCCGCGGGCGATTCTCGTTTTGAGTATATGCCACACTCACACTACAATCACATGTATCTATAACATTTAACGACATATACGTAGATGAAAGATTCGCATTATGAATGTGCGTGCGTTCATTTACATATTGACAATGTCTTATAAAATATTACACATACACATATAATATAAATATACTTTCAACAGATATTAAAATTTTCAAAACAGTTGATTGCAGTAAATAATTTGATAAAAAAATATTAAAATATAATGATTTATTCGATTAATTATGGTATATAATTGTGAGGAAATTTTGAACAATAACGAGTGTAAAATCGATATATTACTGAATATAGACGTTAACGTGGCAAAATAACAGGACATCAGGGATCTGGGGAGTGGTCAGTATTGTGGCTAATTTGAAGCGATGATGGTCTGCCCTTTGGCAATATAGTCCGTTTTCGTTGACCGCATTGCGCGCACCTGAACCACAATTGCACTCACTGTCTATACATTTTATCTATGGATGGATTCGAAATTTCAAAACTTGATATATTTATTTACATATGCATATGCATACAGTGCATGATTATCAATGAAAATTGTATTTTAAAACTGAATGAATTTTGTTTTCACATAAAATAAAAATAATTAACACCATTGTTCATCAAGAAATTAATTTTATAGTGAATTAATTTTTAATTATTATCATAAAATGACTTTTGATATCAATAAACATTCTTATGAATATAAAATAAATATTGCCCTTGTTATTAATGCCTCATTCAGTTTGTTTATGTATTGATTTTATATTCTGCTATTATATCTATCCTGTTAACGTTATTTATTATTGTGATGTCATCATAATAAAAATAATATTTTCAAATGTGCGTTTTATGTGTGATCAAATAATGTTTGACATATAATATATCTGTGACTGTCATATATTAATTTGCATTGCATTTATATGTCAAGTATTATTAAAACAAATAATAATAATACAATATTTATTAAATTATATTTTCATCATTATATATTTTTTATATATAATTATCGATGAATATAAAAATATAAAAAGTGATTGAAATTTATTCATCGTCATCATGTATTATAATTAATCAACTCATGTTTTTATTTGTTGACAATATATTATTTTTTTCTTGCAGCATCCTCGTTCATGAATGAATGATATTTGCGCGCGTTCTTATACTCGGTCATTTAGAAAGAAGTGGAAATGACAAAAAAATCACACTCAGTATATACGTAAGACAGGTTTGTAGATGGCATAACGTCAAGAAATTTTTCCCCAACTTGCGAAAAAAGTTGTAATAACAATGAGTGACGATGATTCTTGGCAAAGGTACTTTGGCCGCTAATGAAGGTGGCTCTTGATTAATGTGACGATTCTTTTCGTCAACGTTTGAACGAAGCATTATCCCTGTGTGACGACTAGCACATGCCCAGGGCCATCTGTCAGTTGCCCTGTCGTATTAAACTGAGTCCACCATCGCACACAGTTCAAGCATAGTAGTTAGCATGACTGCGATTACTTTGACGTTGATGTATCGTAGTTTACCTGTCGGATCAACTGTTTCTTCACTTTGTTTTACACCTCCGCTATGTAAATATATAAGTACCTATATAACAGAAATTTATATGTATGATAACAATCATTAATTTTATTAATGAATTATATAGATATTATTTGAATAAAATATAATATAATTTAATTAAATTTTGTTTCTATTGTATTTAAAATATATTTTCATTTGTATTCTATTTTTGTTTATTGTTACGTGAAATTTTTTTGTTTCAACATGCAATTACAAAGCGTATGCGCTTGGTTGAAAACTTGTTAGATACGTACAACTAATTACAGAATCTGTTCGTGCTGACTGAAAGTACTTTGGCACTTTTCCGCTAAAACATTGTAAGGGAACTCACAATTGGTTTCCGGCGACCGTGACTATCGAGTTTCAATTCATTCTACGCTATTCTCACTGCACTCATTTCGCGTTTTCCTCCCTGGTCCTCCTCACATTCACTCGGCATCTTTTCCATGCTTTCATCGTTACAATTGCTTTCTCTTCTTTTCTTTTACCTTTCATTACCTAAAACTCTCTTTTCGTTGTCTGTTTTTTTTTTTTAAACATTTTTCTCTTCCTCTCATACTCACTGTCGATCTCTCTGTGTCTTTTTGCGTAAGCGTCTCTTTATAATAGTTCGTTTTCACCCACCGTTTTCTCGGTCATTTACTATTTCCTTGAAATTCTCACTCGCTTCATACCGCACTTCAATTAACTAATAGTCATCTGAGCTACCATCTGAGATTGGATGGAAATTGTCATTGGATGAGTGGAATCTTACTTTTATATTAGATAGAAAGTGCATTGCGGTGTATTTTGTAAAATTCATTAACTTCTTTTTAAAATAATTCTTCGAAACAATTAGAGATAATAAAATAAAGGAATAATATTTTATTATAAAGTGAATATTTCTTATATTTATTTTTAGTAAATAATCAATTGTTTATCAAGTTATCTAGAAAATTTAAAATGAATTTAGAATATATATATAAAACTATTATTTTTGTTAAATATAATTCAACTGAAAAATATACAGGAAAATTCAAATTTTCTGGTTTCATTATACTATCCACAAGATGATCTTACTATTAAATTCACAACAGCACCAATATTTCTCTTGTTACCACATGATAAGAAATAATTAAAATATATATTTAATTTTTTATACGCATTCATTTTATTTATGTTTATGGTTAAAAAAAAAATAACACCGCATATATATGTGAGAATTAAAGAGATAATATAACCATTATATAAAAACATAAAAACATAATTCATAAAAATAACGAACTTTGTTATAAACGTTGATCTCCATTGTGAGATAATCTGGTTTTGCAGTAATTAATAGAAATGCTCGCAGAGCTGCGAATTAAGCTAGAAACGAGAAAATTCCCGCACGTGTCGTACAAACTGTCATTTATGGTAGGCTATTAAAAATTATCGCCTTCTGATAACGGCATTCTTGTATTATGTGAAATGTTTTTTATATGTACAATATTATGGATCGCTTAATGAAATTTAAGGATTAATCTCTATAAATAAAGTATTATCGTATCGCAGATATAATTTTTATTGGTCAATGATATTTTTTTTACTATCCTGATGCAGATGTATATGAGCAATAAATGAACGGAAAAAAAAAAGGAAAAACACGAAAGGAAGAAATAAAAAATATTATAGTACAAGTGTGATGTGCGTGGTGAAATCACCTTATATTACACAATAGCTATAAAAAATATGCAAGCTAGAAAGAATAAAAGAGGAAAAAAAATTGAAATGAGAGAGGAAGGTGATGGTAGCTTCTATTCCCTTGCTTCACAACCAACGACTAATCTTGGTGAATTTATGGAGCTGCCCGATAACATCCTCTGGGTTAACCCTTTTCCGCTTACCTTAAGTCCTGCACCGACCCTTCATACTGCTGCGCGCATTAAATTTTACATTTTCCAACCGTTTTAATCGTTGACCGAAAATCCTTTTTTTTTTCCCTCGATATTCTTTATTTTATATTTATAATTAATCGTTAAATTCTCAGAGGTAGAAAATGTTTATTTTCTGTTTAATAAAATGGAAAAAATCGTTGATGTTATGATAAAAAATTAATTGGATTATCAGTTTAATTGACATTTTTTTATGTTGACGTTGAATGACAGGTGGTTTCAATTTATCTTCATGTAATCATGAGTAAAATTTTAACAATTGAAAATGCATAACATAAAATTCAAAATGTCTGTCACTGGAATAAATTCAGATTATATATCACAAAATTAACTATTGCATATAAAAACTTTTCTATATTTAATTTATATATTTTTAGGTATAGTTGGGTTTATGTTCATGTCGCATCATTGGAGATTTGGAATGAAATATGAATATTGTTTCCGTACAACGATTCGTTGAGGCAAATGCAGAAGATGGACAACATGGGTCGTTAAAAATTGAATCGATTTACGCATTCGTGCATCAAATTCATATGGAATGAAAAATATCCAATGCTGGATGTCCATTTGACCAGCAATAATCAATATTCCCTGGTGCAATGGAAAACCAATAACCACTGTTTCATGAAAACTTTTTGAATTATATTTAACGCCAACATATTGAGTATATTGTAGATATTTGAATTTATATGTATGTATATGTGATTATATTTAACATAGAATATTTGTAAAATTATGAAATCGCCCAATTTTCATGTGACAACAATGAATCTCTTATTAAAAAAATATATAAAAATTGTTCTACTTTTAATGGTTTGGAATTACCGAATAAAAAATAAACTACAGAATATTTCACATCCAATATTTTTTCAACTACTTTTTATTTTATTCCACAGCTTTTATATTGTTGTAAATTATTGATGCAATGTGATTTATTATATATAAACATAAATGGTGGATTTACAAACCGGATTCTTAAATAATTTATTATTACTATTTTATGAAATTTATAAAAACTGAGAGATTTTTTTTTGTTTTATTCTCTCGATCAAGTGAATAATTTATTCTTGGTCTAGATTTTTTGTGAATTTATAACAAGGTTGGAAAAACCTCGTTATCGTCAAGTCCGTAACCAAGAATAATTATTACACCACTGAAATATTAAACTTACTTTGTTATCTGATTAAAAAAAATTTTTTTCTGTTTTTCATTTCCGTCTGTAATTTAAAATTAAATTTATTACCGGGCAATTTATCACAATTGCCAAGTATACATATCATTTTTTTTTCTGTTTATTACACCAACCAAGACAACATAAAATATAAACAATCATCAAAAAATTTTAGCATTTACCACATAAATATTATACCATATTTAAAAAAAATATTACTTGCATAAAAAAATATATATATACTTTGAAAATAAAAAGAACAAAATTTGTATGCTTGGCGTAACTTCCGACGCATTTATAGCGATAATAATTGCGTTATGTGCATGCATAATATAATATTACATGCATGTACCGACACATTTATTTATTTATTTTATTTTATCAAACAAACATCTTTGTACCGTAATATTCTGATGAATAATGGCATCCGATTATGATAATAATACACACATAATATGAAAAATAAATACATAAATATATTTTATCATCTATATAATAAATATTAAACGCTATTATCACAATTAAACCCCAATAACCATTGGAATATCTAATTAGGTCTTGATTTTAGGATTTGAAACAATTCGATTGATCGTTGGATTCCATTAACCACCTCGAATCTTTCATGATGGTGATTCTTTGATAATTCACCTAATGTACTGTAGATATCTTCAAGGAGGATAGAATGCTCATAGGGATTGGGACCGATTGGAATAGCCATTCTGGAGAAATAGATAAGGCCGTTGAAATATCGACAGGAGCCCAAGGGTCTATAGTCTATACATAGTACTACTAGGACAAGACAGAGAGATAATCCTCTAGAGAGAACTCCTCATGCTATACTGAAGCTCAACCAGTCGGGGATAATCACCGTGAAGCTTTCATGGTACTGATGCCAACGTACACGTAAGACACAGTAGTATATAGATATTAGTGACGTTGAGTGAAATGCGTTCTACTTAATCACATTACCCTCAATATTTTCTCTAAATCAACGTTCAATTTGCATAATAATTTACATGTAATTATTAATTCAAATTATACTCCAAAAAATAAATAAAAGATTCATTATCAACTCAACCCAACATTTAACGTTAATAAATTTATTTCAACATGTTACAGTTTTTTTTCCCAGTAAAAAAAAAAAAATTGTTGAAATATTTAATTTCACTACTAAACCATCATGTTTGTAATTTCACACTGAATAAATTACCAGCTTGTCATAAGGAATATTTATTTTAATTTATTTCATAGATAGGATTTATATGAAACTGTGAGATTTGTCACTGGGATTGAAGAAAATAAAATATTAATAATAATAATAATAATAATCATAACAATAATAAAAAGAAGGTACGTATGTGGTTCGTTGAACTACATTAGGTCGGCTTGGGTACGAGTGCACGGTGGTTAAACAAATGTCTTTTTCACTTCCGCTTCATGTCGCCGAGCGTATAATTCGATTCAGTTGTCGGTTTGGCCACGTATTCTCTGGCATTTTGCCATACAATTCCAACAAGTATATATCTATGTACATATAGATACTTGTATATAGATATATAGATGAATATATATTAGATAATATTGTATATATATATATCATTATACATATATAGACGCAGGTGAATAAGGCCCCTTCTGCAATTCTTTTATTGATGCTGAGCTTCAAGATATTGCGGTTTCGTGATGGCACGATCGCACCCTATCTCTCTAACTGTAGCAATTCGATTATTATATATTTTTATAATCGTGAATTGATTGTAATGTCAACATGTTTTTCGTGACAATTG
>JAQQBR010001831.1:5418827-5428985 GCA_030347285.1 Microctonus hyperodae
ATAATTTTTCAATGAATTTATTATTTATATCAATATCATGAAAATTATTATATTGAGTGTATTAATTTTAGTTATCATGTTAGTTAAAAGATATCATACATGAGAGATAATATTTAATTTATATAACAGGCAATGGATTATTTTTATCAAAAATTAATATTATGGAATAGAATATTTATTTCAATATACCAAATGTGAGCTGAATTATCAAAAAGTTTGGATGAATATTTAAAATATAAATGTATATTGGATTAAATTTTATTATTATGATTTCATTAATTGTAAAAAATGTTTGAATTGGATAGTTGATGAAATAATTTGTATTTATATTTATAAATACAAAAAATGAAATTAAGCTCTGCGAATAATTTCACCAGGTATACTACATATCGGTGTACTACACTAAAGTTTTTTCTTGGTGATTTGAGAAAAGAAATGAAATGAAAAAGAAACGAAAAATAAATAAATAGAAAAAAAAAAAATAAAAATTCACGAAGACCAACATGAAGAAATTGAGAGCAAACCAGAGTAGATGAATCCCTTGTGATTTTACTATCTCTATGATCGTTCCCCTTTACAAAAGTCTGAGGTTAATCCTGGCAATAGTACTATTGCTTTGTTTATGGGAATACGGTGGTGGCGTGAAATTCACTGGATTGGCTAATCGTCCATTGTTAAGATTAGACAGGAAAAGTTAATTATGAAGATTGTGATTGGCCATGGGCTCTAGAGACTTGTTTGCACAATCTACCAACGTTAAATTCCTGAAATAAATGAAATATATCAGTGTATATCTTTAACATGTATGTATGTCTGTATAGAATTAAAGTATGCTTGTTATAAATAATGTATTTATACAATTAACATGGGGTTTAATTGTAATTTAACATGTAACTTTGAGTTTCATTTTTGTTTGAAGAAAAATGTCAACGATGCAGGAACTTTTTTGAAGAGGGTATTATTCTCTCATATTCTATTGTAATTCTGAGGGTTGATTCAATATGAATGAACGTGCGCGACGATTAATAGCTTAAAGTACGATGAACATTTTTCTATAACTGACGTGGTTGGAGTGTTGAATATTGCTTGATGAACTTTATATAGGTTGAGTATTTTTTTTTCTTCTTCTTATTTTCAAATCATTCTTTCATACTTTGCAAGTATATTTTTTAATCAATTAAACTTATTAAAAAAAAATATTGTACTTGTATGAGCGATGAAAATTTCAGTGTATTAATTGATAAAAAAAATCAACATTATATAAAACGTTTTATGTATTTGTAATTAAAATTTATAATTCACTATGATAATTATTTATATCAATTAACGTTGTTGATGAATAAATGCGTAATGAAAATGGAATCATACTGATGGAAATGGAAAATAAAAATGAGTTTCGGCCTATATCCACAATATTCGAAACGTGGCTCGTCCAAGTGGTCAATTTATTCAAGGATAAAAGAATATCTTTTGTAAAACGAATTTCATTCTCTTCCTCACCTCACTCATCTCTTTCTCTATATCTATAAAGCCTGCCTGTCGGTTCTGCAATGAGCTCAAGGCTAATCAAGTATTAAAATATGCATTTTACGCTCGTGGAACTGGAGAGTAATAGACCAAGTTCCTTTCTTCATCACTATATATTCTGTGCCATTATTTCATTTTATTATTTATTTCGCTATTACTTTTTTTTTTTTTATACATTATCTTCTATATTTTAATCTAACGCTTTTAACATTCATGAATTAAGCACGTAGATATAGTTAATTAGATTTTTCATTATGTCAATTTCATTTATTTAAATATGCTCTATACATTCAATTAAAATCTATTTTATTCTTAATTTTTTAATAATTCATCATTTCACTTATATTATTTCAATTATTTATACATTTATAAATATATTATATATTTCAATTGTCTCATATTCTTCATTCGACTTTATTTCGTACAAATATATTATAAACTATATACATATATTCGTGTCTGAGATATATTCTTTGAAGTATCGATAACGAATTTCTCGTTTGTAGAGAAAAAGAAAAAAAAAAGTAAGTAGTTTTGGGTAGAGGTTATAAGGCAGAGATAGAAAATGGGACGAGCAGAGTGTAAGATAACGGGTGTGAGGGTTGGCGAGCGAAGGACGGTTAGTAGTTTGTGAGAGTATGTGTATGTGTAAAAGCGAGGTGAAAAGAGAAGAACAAAGGGTGCTTATCAAGACTGCAGTTCTTAGCCTCAATTTCTCTCTATCTTCGTGCACTGGCTCTTTCACCTCACACTATCCTTTTCCCTTGCCATCTTTCGTTTTCTGTATATATATTTTTCTTTCCCCGCGGTCATTTCTTTTATTTCATCTAATTTTTTCTCATTTTTTTTTTCTTCATTTATTTTTACTTCCATATTTTTTTTCTTTCTTATTGCTACATCTTGACTGAACGATTGCAAAGTGTGCACCAAGGTTTCACTCGTCATTGCAGTCTTAGCATTATATGCCTCTTATATATATAACCATCACTACAAGTACCATTCATGACGAAATGGTATTTTTCGTGAGAACGAATATACTTTAGTGATGGTATTGAGCTTTCTAGGCTTTTATTCTATTTTGCAACTCGTTTTTCACTCAACTCACTCACTCACTATTTTATTTCTATATTTCTATCTCCTTTTACCCTGTCTATTCTTCCGCTCTTGTTCGCTTATTCCATTTTCATCTTTCTCATTCGTTTGCACTTGTCGACAATTGAGTTCCCTTTTAGATTCTACGGATTCTGCCATGGGCTATGTACTTATTCGTATACTGAAGGAAAGGAAGGCGGCGCACAGTTCATCCAACTCATTTCAAGTTTCGTGTGTTGGAAACAAGTGAACGTTGTGAAATGAAGGCGTGCTAGCGGTTTGATATACCTATATATGTATATATATATATTTAAAGCACACTTCAGTGGGATAATCGAACGTCACTTCTCGTACTGGATAAGCTCCGTTGGGTTTTCATTTCGCAAAATATCTTCTCTGGTATATTATATCACGCTTCCTGCCAACTAAACATATCTATATGTATATTTTGTTATGTATACATGTATAAATATAGTGTGCAGAATATAACTTTCATGTATAAATATATATGTTAGAAAATAACGGCAGTATATTATAGGGATTGTTGGCAGATACGTTGGTAAATATATATTTCATGTTCTTTCAAGAATTAAAGTTTGCTTTTATTGATTTTATTTAATATTGAAATGTCTATTGTAATTTTTAGGGTATTGTTATAGTTAATTTTGATATGTATGAAATGGGATAGATAAGTTAATTAATTTAAAGTCTGTAATATATTTATATTTTTAGAAAGATTTTCGACATCACTTTTCAACAATTTGATATTGATTTAATTATTATATTAGTATATTAAATTAAGTAAAATGTGTCACATGTATGACTGAATCTATTAATTTATAAATAATGTGAAGATTAAATTTTCTAGTGAACAAATTGTGAAATTAAAGTGATAATATATATTTCACATTTAATTTAATTATTTTCGTGGTTTCATGATTGAATTTATTTGATATTTCTTTATTTTATATTCTCAGAATGAGGTCAACTCTCGTTAAATTTTGACTTGTACATTTCATAAAGTAAAATTATATTATTTTTTTTTATTAATTTTCATTTATATTTCCTCATATTATCCAGGTCAATTTATATTCGTCATCAATAATCAATGAGCTATATATTTTATAAAATGAAAATTCTTCATGTATTAATTACAGTTCTGTGTAATACAATAATATTTATCGATATCTACACAGATAATATTCTCGATAAAAATTGGTGATCAAAATACATATTTAAAATTATACATTCCACTCACGTTAGAAAATATTATCATCCTGTTTACATATGTGTATATGGATCATATAATATACATGACTCACCTGACATTGATTATGTAGTGTGAAATTGGATTGTTGTGGGAGTTCTCGCTTGGTGCCCATGAGATTGTTACGGAGCGTGATGTGAAGTTGGTGGCGATGGGACGTCCCGGTGGGTCTGGCACGTCTGCAAAAACAAACATTTAATCGCATTGTAATGACTTAACTTTCATCAGTTTACGCATATACAAAATTTATTGAATAAAATTAATTTTATATTAATTCAACATGGAAAATATACATGTATTTTTTTTTCTTTAACCAAAGACTATTTGCATAAAGAATTATTCATTTGTTAAATGAAAAAGAAAAAAAAAAATATTTTTATATATTTTTACGAACGAATATTTATTCTGGCGAATAAAAAATAAATATAAAATATATTCAAAATAGGAAAAAAAAATTTTTTTTTTGCATCTACATGATCCGGCTTGGTCGCAAGCTTCGCGCGTGCGACTGAATAAAAGTTCCCACGGCCCTGTGACAATTCTCACCGTGAAAATCCGGGATTATATTTAACGGTGGACGCGGACACAGTCTCTGTTCATGAGAATTGTTTTGAACAAAAGTAAATGAAGAGCTGGACGAATGAGAAATGGGTTAATGATGAAGAATTATATAAATTTCGTTTCAATCTAAAGGTGAAATCCGTGATACGCTTATTTAGCCAGTTAGTTAATCGGTGATAACCATTGGGTTTCGTATTTTTTTTTCCTTTTTAATATCATTGAAATAAAGATTATATAAATGTTTAACATGCGATGCATATACACGTACGAGTGATATAAAATAGGATATGCGATGCATATAAGATCATAAATGAGAGCAGGGACTGAACTTGGTCTCTGAGGTAACCGGATGCCATCATCCTTTTCTGACCCATGTCTCATGGTCTATCTATATGCTTATAGCACTATACTTAGTGACCGTTTCTCGTGTGTCACCAATGCTTATGTCGCCCCAGTGACATTTACCCTCAAGAGTATAGTCCCAAACATAACTGTCATAATTTATTATGCCTTGTGTTTTTTAGTCTAAAATTTCTGTGGCATTATAATTTTTAATTTATTCTCTGGCGATTATAATTATTACGAGTTTCATATAATGTTTGTATTAAATGCAGTTGTGCAATGTAACTTAAAATATAATACTTGAAAGCAAAGAATTATATTTTATAAATAGATAATTATTTTTAATTTATTGGAAAATAATTATCATCTTGTTGATATAATTTATTCAATAGGTAAATATTTTAATGCAAAATAAATTTGATTAAAACAATTTTATTGTTGGTTCATTTTTTTTTTCATTGTGTTTCTTTGTTAATTAATTAATTAATTAGAATATTGACTGAGTAAAAAGATTTATTTACAGTAACTGCAATTTTTAAATTTACCAACTTTTACTTACGTATATATTTACAGTTTTTCTTCTCAATTTCAATTTATTTTTTGCAATTTATCACAGAGTAAACAATGATTTATTTACTTGGATACGTGAAATGAAAAAGAATTTGAACAAAGGATGATGAAAATAAATTGCATGATTAAATTATGTCATATATTCTTCATGTACATTTTATAATATATTTAATCATTTATATTATATTTTTCATAAATTCAATATACATAGAATTATGTATTATATTTTAATATTATATTTTACATTACATTTAATGTTTATGTTCCTTAAACAAATGGTGATGAGCTTATGGACTTGCTGTGAAATGGTGGTGGCAGTTTAACGTAAAGAGAAAAAAAAAAACTATGACGTTGAGGTACGGCGATGCGTTTCTCTTTACTTCGTCGCCTTCACGATGAATATAAATTCATGCCCGCACGTTTTCCACACGATTTATGAGTCTCACTTAAAGAAGAGCCTTTATATCTATCTGTCGTCATGTGACCTGTGCATTTTCATTTTTACTAGTGATTTAATGTTTTTTGTACAACGCAATTTTATTTATATTCTTCTTATTTTTCTATTTTATTTTCCCTTCATTCTCAATTTAATTTTTAAATTTAATTTAATCATTTTACATTCTATTCAAGTGCTATTAAATATTTAATTTTGTTTTCTTCATTTCAATGGATAGCATAACCATTACATCGTGATCTTTTTCAGTGATGTGTCCTAAAATACGATCGAATTCCCGTCACGACAAACGTACCTATTCGACAACATAAATAAAGACAGTAACGTTGGAAACGATTGGTCGAGTAACATCACCAAAGCCTGGGAATAATCCCTATTGAATTGTGTCTCTAACTACATGTTTATTTATATATCTATGTATACATGTGTATACGTATATAGGTTGAAACTACAAATCGCAAGACTCATGTCACGCCAACTACATCTAGAGCACTCGTTGAACGAGAGTTTGTGTGGGACACAGGTGCCTCAGGGCTAAAATGGTAATACGAATCTAACGATCGACATACACGTCGTGCATTCAGCACGTCTGCATCTACTTTTCCATTTACTCCTCTGCATTTGGTTATTTTTTTTGCTTTCATTCGCTTTATATGGCTATTTGGAATGAAATCGCGCGCCATCGATTGACGAAAAAATTTTATTTTATTTATTTTTTTCCTCAATCTTGAATGGATGGAAAGGAAATTCATTTCGATATATCTGTACGACGGTAGTGCACACCATTTTGTCGTCGAGAGTTATTCAAGATCAATTCCGGTGTGGTGGACCTCAGGACTGATTGAGATTGATAATATTGTTTCTTTCTTCCGGATACACTTTATATACCGGTATGTATATATACATTCCAATCAGTAAATTATCTTTATTGGTATGTTATATTAATGAAATAAAATATATATTTATCATGATTCACTACTGTTATATTTTGAGTGGAATTTAATAATAGAAGATGGGTATGTGTCGAGAAAAATTGTGCTATATGAAATTGTATGGAAATGAATATTCATAGTGAGAATGGAATTCACGCTGAAAACAAATATGAAGACAAATATTTAAAGATATAATTAAATATTATAACACAAGTGAAAATATTTATTCACTAAAATTACAATTAAATATCTTATAATAAAATTCATTACAGTGAATATTTTTTCATAAAATTAAATTTACATTATTCCATTTAAAATCAAAATTATTGGAATTTTTTTCATTACAAATTTAAATATTATACAATAATGTAGAGAAAGTAATTTTAGATATAATATTAAAAAAAATTTTCATCATAAAGCTATATTATTTTTATTACAAATAATTTATTACGGTATTTTGTTCAACTATATCCTATAACATCGTTTATAAACAATAATAAAGAAAATTAAACCACAGTTTTCAAACAAAAACAAAATAGTGGATTTTTGAAGTGCACACATAAATGAAGTAACAAAAAAAAAAGTGTTTGTTTTAATACTAGAGCAGAGCGATTGTGTGGCTTAACCGCAACAGTGGTTATACGACACTGAATCCTCGTACAAACTCTTTCATTTGGTCATATCTTTTTGTTCGCATTGCCCAAATAGCAATCGTCCCTGTGTTACGATCCACAAAATATCGATTGTCACCCGTGACTACAATCTCCACAATAGACCAAAATGTTCAGTTATATATTTTTATATGCACGTGCAGAAGCATTGTCATCACTGCCACCAAAGCAATAATCAATAGATCAAATACCAATTGTGTTTTTATGTATGAAAGATAAATAAATAAATATACATGCATACGTACAAAATAATATACCAACGTAAAGCAATAATAAAATAATAAATCAAACTGTAAATTAATATTTGAATTTAAAAGAAAAATTTCTATATAAACATATGAAGAAATTTTTTTATTTAATTATTAATTTCATAAAAGATTGTAATTTAAAACTTGTATGATTATTCGATTACAATCCGGCATACATTAGGTGAAGCATCATCGTGTGTACTAAACAGTTGTACAGAATATTCATACATATATAGCAGCGTTAGGAAACTCGTAGGAAGCAATTATTCTGAAACAAAAGATGACCCCGCATACTCTCATGGATATTTGCCAAGAGCTTTGGTTGAGAGAGAATGAGGTAGGATGAAGTGAGGGTGAATATACGCGAGAGGAAATGTGTTGTGTATATGCATATATAGAAAGCTACATTTTCATCGCGACACGAATAAAGCTCTGTATTTCAATGTAGAGTGACGATCGTGTGCGTTGCAAATATACATGAGTTGATTGAAACTGTAGGTGCTAGATGTCTGTCTGTCAAATAAATTCTCCAAGTTTCGTTGAATATAATATGTGTATTGTACATTATTTAACATTACTAATGCAACTGTCTTAATTTAATTTTTAAATATTCCATTATATTTTCATCTGTTTTATTTTTAACATCACTAAATAATTCATAATGCACAAGTATTAACTTTCAGCTTATAATTTACTGGGTGATAAATTATGAAATTTTGTTGTTGCATATGTTCGTTTATCAATTTTAATTTTAAGTATTGATGAATTATATTAATTAATGATGAAATATATTTCAAATGAAATTTTGTATTGATGTGCGATTTAATTTATGCTTGTTTTAATTGTTTTAAATTATGATGATAGTAGCTTTTTATTAAAATGGTTGAATATTCAATGATGTATTTAAATGAGAATTTAATATTTCGAGTGCAAATTATGCAAAAAAAAAATTAATTAATTAAAACAATGAGAAATTAAATTTCAATTATTGTTATAAGAATTTTTCTTTCGGTAAATATTTACATTTTATTTTTGGGAAATAATATTGTATAAATTTATAGCTATGAACTGGATGAATAAATATTGTAATGAATAAAATGAAAGGTAAAGAAATTCGATAAATAATTAATATAATGCAAATGTAACTGTATACATAAATGAAATTTATGTGTAGACTGGGGAAAATCAATCAATTTGAAGTCCATAGATATTAATTACAAAGTTTCATCTGTAATAATTTTCAATACATAATTACTATATCAATAAATTAATTCACTAAATATAATCAATATCCTATACAAATTAAAAAAATCAATAATGAAATAATGATGTATTACAATATAAAATAAAATGTAATTTTATAAATTATATTAAAATACAAAATAAAATTGAATGTATATAAGAACATGGAGGAGAATTTATTTCAAATTTTACGTTGGAATGCAATGACAACGGCATACGATAGTGAAATAGTGAGAAAGAGTGAAATGAAGGAACACAGAGCGCGCGCGTTGTTTAATTGCAATGCAATTGGTGTTAATAATTACTTTGGTGCGAGCCGTGTTCAGCCATGTGTATCGAGTCATCAAATTGGATCGTGCATTACCTCATTTGCTGCTTCCATTCACGTTTTCCCGAATATTCGGGAAAATGGCCACGCCATTTCTCGAATTCATTTTCGACTCACGCATGTACATCGTGATATATACATAAAAGTACCTACATACGTATATCTATATATGTATATATTTAAAAATAATATATACTTATTTATAAAAAAAATTTTATTCTCCTGTTCAATATTTTTTTTAATAAATCAAATATTTTTCAGTCTCACGAATATTATCAGAAAATTTTATATTAAAGTATACCTTTATATATATTATAGATTTCAATTAGCTGAGCGCTCAAATAGAGTTATAATATATCTATATAATATTGCATTTTGTAACATCAAAGGATGTATTTATAGTTGATATAGAGTAAACCAGTATGAGTATGGCATAAAGTGAGTGTGGTCAGTTCACATGTAACCACTCTTGGTGTGGCTTTAATACATATACATTTCTAAGTAGACTGTTCATCGTTGGATCGATGAGGCCAGAAGGTTCGAAACGATAACAAGAGCGCGCGGGCATTGACGGGGCCACAGCGCGCGCTGTTCATGCCGATCCAAGCTGTGACCCAGCTATAAATTTCATCGGATGCCAAACGAAAAATTCCTCAACGATCAGCCGGAAAGATCCTGGGACACGCCAGTATAGCTTTGCTTCTACTCATACCCATTGTGCGGGAGCAATTCCCAGTTCTCGACGATTATCGATTCGGCACCGAAGCACTTTTCGTTATGTACCAGAGAATGTCCGGGTTAGCCGAGCGACTTTCTTCTTCTACAGCCACAAGGGAGAAGAAGTTCCTGCCACTTGCCATTAGATCATCCCCGACTTTTATGTCTATATATATGTATGTATATAAATATAATATTTTTTAATTT
>JAQQBR010001831.1:5429085-5443049 GCA_030347285.1 Microctonus hyperodae
ACCCCCCGTACTCGTAAATGTGTTAACGCTATATATTTTCGTATACACGGACGTGCGAGCGTGGCAAAAGCGATGACGTCCATGAAGAATGACGACGTATACGAATAAAAGGGCACACCACGTGATGCTCTTATTTTTTACATGAAGTTGCCTATTATACGCACACAGAATAAAGGACCAAAAGAGCTAGAGTTGTTAATGTATCATGTATAGACCATACATGTGTATTTGTACACTGAAGTGAGAATATACTTATACATATATATACAAAAAGTTGAGGCGCTGCTGCTCTTTCAAAATTGAGCTAATTCGCTCGTTTCATTGTGCGTCAACGCTCCTGCGCACGCGAGCCAAGTTTTTCTCGTCCCTGTGTAGCAAGCACAAGAATGAAAGCATGAACAGAATTGCGGACAGCGGAGAACGAGAAAATGGAAGAAAGCAAGTGTATGCTAGGTGTGTGTATGTATACATATAACTAACGCACACATATATATCGTGATACTCCTCTGATGTTAAATTATCCGACGAGAAAATATCTCATCGTAAATCAATCTCAATATATGTAGTTCTATTGCTTTATTGTAGTCAAGCATGTAGAAATATTATTTATGTATGTATGTTTGACTCATACTGTAAATTAATTTTCATTTAATTTTTTTTTGTCCTACATTATGTATCTATAATTATAAATAATATTTTTAGTTTATCTTCGTAATTTCTATATGTATTATTGATTAATTTTTCTTTGCTAATTTTTCCATTTTTTATTTTTGTGAAGAAAATTATTTCTAGATTTTTTATCATTTAATTACGTTTTTTTATATCACCATTTGATTGAATTTAAAACATAATAAATTCGAGAGATTATAAAAAAACTCAAATCACTAAAATAAGTTATCTCTATATTCGTTTATCACGAGTATATATATTTATACCTGAATAATTTTTCAACTGAGATTGATCAAATATGTTTATAACTCACTATCAATTATAATTTTACTTAGTATGAAATCTAATAAAATAATTCATGCTGCACTTAAAAAAGAAGTGCTATTGAGTATCATTTTATAACCAGAAATCTATTTTTAATTTTGTCACAGCAAATTCATCAACGGATTATTAAAAATAATCCCGAGATATTCACTTCTATTTTATACTTTATAAAAAATAAATACGTCGTCAATTAATTCGCACATTAAGTACAAATATGAATATAAAAATATTTTTAAAAAATATTTCATACATCCCTACCACTCCTACTATTTTACCTACTGATACAACTACTATACAAAAGTATTTCTTGGTAAATGTATATTTGTGTTTCCAGCATAACGTGTGTATCGAACATTTTGATTATGGCGCTCGGCACGCGCGACATTGCTTGCACGTTGCTTTTTCGTATAAGCTCTTTCGTGTGAAAAGTAAGTTAGGAGCCAAAATGCCGGTTGTTTATATTTACTGTATACAGACGTAGTTCGCGCCGCGAAGACTGGTTGTTTCCTGTGTACTTACTTTCGCTTTACACACATGTATGTATATTGTATATAGTACTTACTTTCCGTTATATGTATGTACAAAATATACGTTTCGTCGTCGTTAACATACGTTTTATATTATACCCGTAGTTGTACTTGTATGTACGTGCACAATTGATATACCTACATATTGTATGTTTGAAAAAAAAAAGAAAGATATATATTCTTTCCGTTGACTATACATGTTAATAAGGTTTGATGGTTGATATTTTATATTTTATTATGCATGACGTGTCATAAATTTATTTCATTGCATATGAATGTAATAATTTGATTTGTATATTTTTTCACATTTTTTATTTGTGGTTAATATTATTTGATTATCATTTTTTCATGATAATAATTAATATTTTTAGTGCAGGGGTTATGATATTTGAATATCAACTTTTATGTTTGAAGAATTATTGAAAATTAGGAATATATTGTGGAAACAAATATATATATGACTAACAAATGAATTACCATTTTAATTAAAATTAAAAATAAATGAAAATTATTGAACAAAAGAACAATAATAATGTATGAACACACGCGTTTGTTCATTAATTTTTTGTTTAAATTTAAATTATAAATTTCAGATCATATGAAAGTCGCTCCACACATCAATCACAATTAATTAATAAATTACTAACATTTGAAAATTACGAAACAAAGGAAAATAGTGTCAATAGAAAGACAAATATATCATTGAAGAAAAAATTTACAAATATTATTTTTTTTATTCGGAATTTGATTATATTCCTTTGAATGGTGTGTTTTGAGTGTGGAAAAATTTATTAATCTGAGAAAATATGAATACTTTATATACAATTTTTCCACAACATGAATGAAAAATCTAAAACTTTCAACAATATTCATCAACATGATACCAATAAAAAAAAAATTAAATTCAAATTAACTTCATAATTTTTCTATGTAACATTTTTATCTAAAATCAATACGAAATACCTTTTAGAACGATATTTAATATAATCCACTCTATATAAATTAATATAAAGTATACTGTTTCGTATAGAGTACGAAATAAATTTTAGTACACAAATCTAAATTAATTTAAATTATTAAATCAATTCCTGATGAATAACACCACAATTTTTATCAATTTATTTCATACTTCAACAGTATACTGTATAAATGTGCATGCATAAATATATTTAAGGCTTAAATGTCATATAGGTTTAAAAGAAAGGAAAGACGAGTGTATTAGTATTTTATATGTGCGCAATACATAAATGTGTGTTGATTCAAAGAGCAAGGGATGATAGTGAATAAAGTGGAGACGAATATAGAGAAAATGGGGAAAAAGGAGGAAGGTATAAAGTCTCGTCTCGGCGAGTTTTGAAATTACAGAGAGTGATCCTTCGGTAATAGACTCTCTCTCGGCGAGACTTATAGGATTTTAGAAAAGTGGAGGTAAAAGGAGTATTAGAGAAAGAGAAAGATGGCGGGGATAAAGCAAGTGCGAGTGCAAGAGAGCGGAAAGGGTGAAGTGGGTAAAGAGGGTGAAAAAAAAATAAAAAGTAGGAAAATAAGAATAGAAGACGGTACTGCATGGGTTTTTTCTCCTATATATATTTACGATAGACAATTACTTTTATTTTCCTAGCACACAAGCCTCTTGGGCAATCAGATTAGACAACATTGGTCTATCTGTCTAAGGATTCGGAAAGAAAACTGAGGATATATACAGAAATAAATAGTTGGAAAATGTTAAATAATTACAGTATCATGCCTATCAAATATTTATACATACATATTCTGAATAATTTTCAATCTATTTTTGTTATTCACTTATAAAAATAAACTGTAAAATTGCAACAATATTAAATAATTCAATGGTTTATAACTAGAATTTGACATATTCGTATATTAATTCGTTGTAGCTATAACTGGATGACGAGATCTGTCAATTTAACAAGCACTCTGTTATATTTTTGCGATTCATTTATCTTGCATCGAACAAGAGCGAAAATAATCTCAACTGTCATACTCAAGCCTGGACAATATTTATTAACTACTTGCGAATCACTATAAATTTATTTTTCGTTTGTCATATCTAGAATAACAAATATTATGAACGCTCATCACAATTATTAATTTAATTAACCTATTTTCATTTTATTTCTGTAATGTCAACATGACTATTAATCATTTGCAATGCACAATAAAATTGATATTTTCCCAGCATGATATTTATGTGACAACGAGCTGATAGTATACAATATAATATGAACTAAAAGGACTTGTCATAAAATCACATAACTACGAAAGTGGATTTCTCATAAACCACAAAGATAATTCCAACTGTTTGTGACCCACCTTTGGAATATTCGAATAGACATTATGTAGAATAGAATACATCGGTGTAGGATATAGTGAGATAGAAGAGTGAAAGAGATAGTGGATAAGCAAGATAGACAAAGACAAAGATAAATATATAGAAAGAGAGGAGATAAGTCAATTTTGCACTACGTCCTTCCACCTAATCCCGTTTCCCGCTCTGTTTCCTAAGAGAGTAGCTCGTTTCACGGTCGCACGATCATGTTATCGTGGAAGGAGTTTGGTCCACAAACCGACCAAGGAAACCAGAAGACATATATGAAGCTCTAGATTTTGTTGGATTACGCCTTATCATTCGTCGACAATATATATGTTGTGCGATCATGATTATTTTTTTCCCTGCTGTTTCTTCTTCAGTAGAAAAAAATAAAGTACAGCACCCCGACCATTGGTGTATGATGCACTTGAGCTGTTGATGGTGAAGAAAAAGTAGATGGTAGCCGGTCGATTACGTGTATAAAGAGAAAAAATCGACAAGAAAATACTGTACACATATTTATATACTCATATATATATGTGTATATATGTAAAGTAGATATGAAAAAAAATGTGAAGCTAGAAGTTGAGACTTGAAGAATTTGTATAAAATAAAAAAGAATATTTTCTTTTTTACATTATACCGTCCCTTCGGTCTTTCCACTCGTGTAATCACTGACACGTTGCCAATACAGTTTCCCTCCCATATCCATACATACATATATATATATTGATTGCAATAATATATATGACAGAATGAGAGAGGGTTGTACATAATGTAAATGTATATGGAGGAATATATTTTAATATTTACGCGCCTCTTTGCATCAAAATCGATTGAAATCACCTGCACGATCTCACATACCAACGTCTGCATGACGCCACTTGTCACAATCGTATTAGAGACATATATATAATATGAATTGTGTATAGGTATAGAACATACAACATAGATAAACTCATGATAGTTAATGTACGTATAAATAATATATCATTATCGTCATGTTACGCTTTTGATTATAGTTTGTACTGCATGACATTTATTTAGACAAACAATAACCGATCATAATTATTTTATACAATCATAAATGAAGTACACGTGTATCATATATAGTATATGAAGTTAATATATCTAATATATAAATTATAAATGTAAACACAAAGATATAATAAAGCCAAGTTTGACACAAGACAAAAATATAATACACATATGTAAACACAATATGAATATATTCAGGATATAATATATATTCCGTGACCGGTAAAGTGCAAGCACACACGAGTGACAAATATACTTATATATATGCGTGTGAGAACAGTTGGAAGAGTTGAAATGACGACGAACAAGATGGAGAGGGTGAATGGGTACGTGACGACGTTGGTCGCCGGTGAAGCGTCGCAAAGTTGCAGGTGTCACTTGATTTATCGAAGCGACAGCTTCTACCGACGACCACCATCCGGGTGTATAGTGTGTCTATACTTGTATAGTATAGTAGAAAATACGCCGTAGTCCTTGCGCTACTTTTCCGACTTGATCGTGATATATATATTTAAAGAGAAAGAATATATATACGAGTAGAGACGAACGATAATTCGTTGGCAACGGGTCATTGGCCGATAGCGCGATGGATATACGACAAATTGAGGATCGAAACAAAAATATATAAATATGTATGAGTTTATATATGAATAAATAAACAAAATAAAAATTAAAAAAATAAAAAAACCGATTGAAATAAGCTTGGGGAACAGAATTAAAAATAAAAACATCTTGTTAAGGAAAAGGGGATCGGTCAGTCAACCACCAAGTATAGATGCGGTTCATTGGATAAGTACTAGGAACAAATCCCTTTTGTACAGCTCGATTTTGTGTCCATTGCGCTCAAAAGCCTCAACACAACAAATCGGCAACATTAAATATATATACATATAAAATATACCAATCGAGCGTGTACAGTTATTTTGGAAATGTCGAGAAATTCTATCGAAAAGTGTATATGCACATGTACATATGTATACATAAACAGTTGTATATATGATCGGGATATGGTATGGAAAATCAATTGGCAACTTCCATATCCCTTCCCTCTATCTCGTCTCTCAATTTCTCTCGTTTACCCCTCGCGTACACTTTTCACCCCACGTATGTACATACACGTATAGACATACTACCTACATTTATATATGTACGTTTATATTTACTATATGTATATCTATATCGGTCGTATAGTATAGCTCTAGTGAATAAATATGCCATCCGCTCTCGAAAAATTTCCGGAGTAATATATATGTATAGTATAGAGAGGGAGAAAACGAGAGAGGAACGATGAATAAACGAAATAAATTATGCACCCTGACAACTTCGCGCATCGCTGCCTGCGTTGCACACGCTCGTTTACGCATTCGTACAAAGACGCGTTTATTATACATATATTTGTATATCTATATGTATATATTCATGTGGATGTATATATTATATATGGGTATGTATTGGTACGTTGCGTTCTGCGAAAATTGAATCGATTCTCGCGAATTACTGGAGCACAACCGAGCAATAGTTTGCCCCATTTTCATGTAGTTACTTATGGATTTTGTCGTTTTTTTTTTGTATTTTATATAGAAAAAAAAAAATTGAAAATGATATAATATAAAAATTATACTTGATATAAATCATCTGGAAATTAAATATAACATGATGAAGTATATTATTTTTTTGTTTTGGGTTGCTTTTTCTTTTTATGTTTATAAAAACAATTTAATGCGTGTCCGTTTTATGTGTGTATATATATTGTAACTGAAGCACCAATTTAATTTTGGGTAAATGATTAAATACTATAGACACGCAATACTGTAATTATACGATCGTGTCTCGAGTTTTCAGTTGCCAGTTCACATTGCGCCAACAAAATCTTGTGGGCATCGTGGTTTAAATGGCTAGTATTCACGCAAAGTATCATGGTCATAGCATAGGGAATCGAATTAATTTTTTTATTTTCTTTATTATTTTTTTTTTGTGTCTCTTATCGTGTAATAAAAAATCACCGCATTCTTGATCTGTATCACTCAATTATAAATAACATGGAAATTTAATGTCAAACATATATATCCCTTATATTTATTATTAACAATGACACGAACATGTCAAAAGTTTTATTTTGAATTTAGTACTAACGAAAAATTATATATATATACATATCGTACAGAAATATTCATCATACATCAATCCAATAGTTTTTCTTCTATGTTATTTTTAAATAAAGCTCATACATGATATTTAAATATTCAAATTTGCGAAATATTCAACCTCCAATTTAGATCAAAAATAAAATTGATCCTTTTCTCAAAGCACATTCTAAAAATAAATTAAATTAAATGTGCTTTAATTCACAAATGTTCAAATATAAAAGTTCACTTACATCCAAAATCAAATCTAAATATTTTATCTACCAACAAACATTATTTGCCTAACATCACATCCAAACGTAATTGGACACAAAACAACCGAGATATATGTTTATACACATCTAAAATACACCATCACAACCCAGATATCTATTACAATAATAATCCGAGAGTGTCACACACGCACATCAAACACAACTGAACATGCCGCGAGCGTATTTATAAACCCACCTAAATTCCTATTAAAATCTTATCACCAAACCAAACAGAAACATGAGTTCACCACTTTGATTCAACAATCAGGGATTGATCTCGTATTATAATCCCCATTGCTAATGCTTCTTTCATCCACAATTCTCATTTTGCCCTAGAGATAAATTTATATATCAGACATACATATAAAATTTATGCGTACAAATAATGTTTATACACATATCGCCCTTATGAAGCTTGCTAAATGTATTTCGATCGTATTTAACCAACCCCCTCAGTGTCCTCTCTTTTCGTTCCTCACTTACTCGGACGTAAGAGCAATTCCCATGTAGCAAGCTCAACTACTATACGCAAGGGAGCACTTTTCAACTGACGTGTAAATTTATTGTTTGAAAAACGGTTCGCGTTGAGTTATGAAGAACATGGTGGATACTCTAAGAGAGAAAAAGGTATTGAGTGTATATAAGGGAATGCGAGATGCCCAAAAGCACATCACTTTAACTTTACTCTCTTGCATTGAAGTATGTACACCTACATGTACATATATGTATATTCGTCTAGAGAAATGTGTGTAGGCGGGTGTGCAAATATGTAGGGTGTACTATGTTCTCTCGGTTCGATGCTCGCTCTGCGCTCACTTTGTTCACGGTGATATAACTATGCACAACGTTGACGAAGCAAAAGCTGTTGAGGGCTGACGATCAACCGAACCATATCCATGATCCATGGTTATAGTCCATAGACAAACGCTGCATTTGCTTTTTCTAATGCTCATTCTCGTAAAGCTAACTCAATTATAATATTCTCACTGTTGAACCTTTACACATGCGCATTTATATTATCTAAGTTTCTGTTTGATGATGAAATAATATGCAACAAAAAGTTTATCTAATTAGTAATTGTTTCTTTAACTTTCATTTCAAATATTTATTTTATTGAAATAGAAAATTTGAAATGGAAATTTTTCTTTAATTTTAATTTCATTTACTTCTGAATGTTTATGACATTTTCGTGCTTTTTAGATCGGAGATTTCATGTTTTACAGATAGGTATATGAAAAAAATATTTAATTAAAATTTTTCGTGTGAATAAGGATAGAATGAAGCTTGGTTATAATTATTTTTTTTTTTATTTCAGTAAAAGGTCTTGTGATATACTTTGAGCAGTAAAGCAAACAGTGGTAATGGTGTCTACTTAGTCAGACGCCAGTGAATTAGTAGAGTGCAGTGATAATGAAAGTGTTTGGTGTATAGATAAAGATCTATGTGCGTGATTGAAATTGGTCGAGGGCGGGACGTGATCTCGCATGCCATACTTGATTATACAAAATTGATAAATTGAAATCATAAATCAGTGATGGCGTACTACTGATAATATAGTGTTTGGGCGCGTTCTGTATAACATAACAGGTTGGTACATTTGTTCATTTTACGTCAAATAAAATTAAATAATAATTAAAATGAAATAAAAATAAATCGTTATTATTTTTAAATTAAAAAAAATTATGACTAGAAATAAACTGTCTCATTGACTAACTATTTTCCATTTATTTATTTGTGATATTATCAATCATCATAATATAAAAAAAAAATTTATTTACATCGGAATAAATATTCCAAGTATTATTATACTACTCGCAGTGCAAAAGTTTTTCCACATCACACATGAATCTGATAAGAGTACGAATAGAATTTATTTCCACACGGAATGCATTTTTTTTTTTCATCGATTATCTATCTTCGAATCATATAGTTCGTAGATTATTACTTTCAATAAAAATCTATTAATGATAGTTTAAAAGAAGGACGCAATATTTTTTTTATATTCATACTACACATGAGAAAGAATATTTTTCAATCACGTGTCAATCAAAGTATAACCATCAGGATTGCACGATAAAATAAAAAATGAAAAAATTCTATCGTGAATGTGATTCAGCAGACCGGACTGCAACGTCGGCTGAACTGTATCGGTTTCTATATACGACCTGCATCGTTACAAAAGTAAAAAAAAAAAACCTGGGACTACAACGAAAAAATCACAATTTAACAAACAAAACATTTTATTCAATCCAACAAAATCAATCTAAAAATCTTTAAACTAAACTCTGATAGTTTATCGTGTTTCAAAACTGTCATTACTAACATCAATTTTTATTTCCACTTAATATCAACAATATAAAATAAAAATTAACCAAACATTCACGAATCATTTTTTATTAACATCAGCATAATTACTTTAAATACACATATCTACCCTGTATCTATTCCATTTAAAATATTTATAAATTATATCCTCGAGCATGATAATTAAATCTTGATAGTATATTCCATGCACGAGACCACTGTTAATTCACAATGAATCGTCAAAGGGTATATCAAAGCATAATATAATAAAACCACCATTAATCACTATTTAACCTTTGTTCTACTGCACGATACCAATATACTTTGGTTAATTAATCCAGCTCATTCATTAAATTACTCTACTGTATCTACAAATAAATTGAAAGTAATCCAAATAACTATACACAATTAATTGTCAAATAACAACAAATGAAGATGATAACATCTACATAAACTAAAATTTTCGACACGCATGTAACAGATTACGATAATTCTATTGAAATTTTATATGAACCACAATCAGTACCATGCGAGTATCTAACATCAATATTCATACGCATATTTCAAATATTGATGTGCATTGTATGTATATTTAAAGTGTGTGTAATGTTTTAGATGATTCATGGAGGTATACACTCCAATATTGTTTTACATTAGCTATATGCACATAACGGCAAAACAAGTATACTTTACGCATTGAATCACGTAGTATATTGCTAAATTCATCCCGCGGACTAATATAAGACACACTAGCTATAAGTACACATGTGTATATAATGTATATATGATATGTGTTTGTGTATTATTTACATGTATAGATGTACATTTACGTATAATCAATATGAAATTCAATTTCAACGTCATCCATGACTGAAACCAAAACTTTGTTGATGCGCGCACCTGCACTATTACGCTTTGAACGTACACTGTACGTAATCCCTTATACACATTCAATTCCGCGTCGATGCCCATCTCCAACATCGTTATATTCACTAAAGGCATTAAAGTTCATCCATGCTTTCTAACTGCGGCCTTCCGTTTCTATCAGTAGAAATAGTGGACTCTAAGTTTCACAGTGGTGTTCTTAATTCGTGAATTATGTACCTAATATGTAACCATGGTTATTAATAAGCTAACGTTGATCATCGAGAGGAAATAATGCATGATTAATTGATTGGGTTTTAGGATATTTGTGGATACTTTGGTAGATTTATTTAAAAGACAATAAATTCACGATTATGAAATTCTGAATTTCAATTTCTGTGATTGGTTAAATTTTTTTAATTGGATAATTGAATTTAATTCTTACTTATAAATAGTTTTCTTATTTCTATCAGTGCACTGAAATCATTGGTGCTGCTATTAAATGCTTTCAAAAGTAACTGGTAATTTGAGGCAATTAAAATTGATAGACATTATACTTGATTTGTCCATTAATTCATCATGTAATTATTCTAGTCTCAATAATTAATTTTTATAATATCAATAAGTATAAGTTTCTAAAATGTACTCGGACAGATTTTTACTAATAGTACCTATAAAAATATAATTATCAATTTAATTATCAAACAAATAAATGATAACTATATCTTATTATTCATATTTCATTTTATGAATATACATAAATAAATAAATAATATAGTTATCACGTGCCTCATGTTCATCTATTAATTTTTTAGAACGTTAGTCAATCCATAGAAGACTGATTACCATAACTAAATGAATAATTATACTAAAACTTTGTTACATTATATAATAAATATAATAACCAATAAATAAAAAATAATTGTGAATAACAGAATCGAATTATTATCACTTGTGATTTTAGTAACTGTATTTATTGTCTCGAGTGTGATCAATACAACTAACCACACGCCATAATTAACCGCATTCATATAGATAAATATGTATTATTTATATAGAAATAAAGTGAGAAGAGATATGGAAATATCTGGTGGAAAATTAAATGTTCATATAAGTATATAGAATTGTAATACAAATGCAATATCACGTATTACATAAAGAGATTCACGAGATCATTTAGTATATTAACTATACTATGGTGCATTATATATACTGTTACTAATCGCACCTATGGGGCATAGACCGCGAGATTTATGATGAACAATACTACAAACAGCGCACGATTGCCGCTTAATCGTATATATACAATATACATAGCTTATCAACGCAATGCACGCGCCATTTACTAATGATCATTGCTTTAAAAATAAACTCGTATTTCAATAAATCCATTTATCCTATTTGAGAAATTACAGTATTCGATATTTGAAGCATGAATTTGATAATTAATGACTAATTGCTCCACTTGTTCAAGCTATGTCAATGAGCCATCAGTAATAACTCTGACGAGCGTGGTGAATAGAATTTGTTTTTGTCTTATTGCCAATTTTTAAATTTGTTTATGAGGAAACTTATTTTGTGCTGTGTTGCAATTAGAATTTCAAATTTTGTGTATGCTTATATGAATGTGTACTCAATATGAATAGTATATAAAAAAAAACAATTAATGTATTTCAAATCCATTTTATGTAGTATTTGTATTTTTATTTTCATATCCCGATCTTGCATGAAAACGAGGCAATTAAATTTTTAATTGGCACAAGTTGATGGTTTTTTACATTTTAGTAATTAATCCAGTCCTGTTTTAGTGAAAACGTTGGTTTATCAACTGTGAGTAATTGGATGTTGTGTTAAAAATAAATTGGTTTATAATGAATATTGCATTGTTATTTGTATGTGACTCCATATATCCAATGCGCATTTTCATAATTATACAAGCGAAATGATATTCACGTAATTTCATTGTTCACCGTCATAAATGAATATTTCATAGTAATTTTATAATAAAACTTGTTAGATTGATATGTATCAAATATTTACAAAACTTAATAAATTCATTATTATTTCGTCAATATTAATATTATATAAGAACAAAAAAAAAACATAATTGAAAAAATTAAATCTATTATTTCAAAATAAATATTTGTTTCATTTTTTTTTTCCAAACAAATATTATTTCTCCTCGGTGCAAAAAAATTTTTTATTCCAACGTAATAATTGAAGTAATTTCCATTACAATGAGTATAATAATCTATATATCTGGATATTTCATCATTATAAAAGAACAGAAAAATTATCAATAATTTTTTTAAAACTCACCGAAAACGCGACCGGTTGCTGCACATCGAAAGATCAACGAAATAAGGTAAGCGTGGATAATCCAATTCTGCCGGTTCACATTCATGTTGGTGAAGTTTTACTCAAACTTTCAGGCCGTGCTCACGAGAAAACAGGACCACAATGGCGCCCACGTTCTAACTCAATTAGATTTGATTTGATGAGTTATAGATATATGTACCGTTGTCGTAAGGTAATTTTCACTGAATCTATATTTAAAGCCACGCATCACCATAACCCACCAACGAGCGTCTTCCAAACTTTTGCGCTTTGAAACTCAACGTTGCCATTGTTCACACTTCTTATCTCAATACTTTGGCCCCTCTTTCGCCCTAGTATTTCATTAAAATTGTGTTATATTAACACGGATATTGTAATCATGAAATCATTCGTCATCACGTTAAATTAATGGAAAATTAAATATTGAAAATTTTCAACTACAAGTTACTAATCGATTATAATTTATTATTTAATGAAATTCCAATAATTTCGACAGCGATTCAGGTATCTATAAAATATTCATTCTCAACAGAACAAATCGCAATGCAAGTGTCTCTTTAATTATTTGTTATAATTTAATAATGTAATTTCAAAGTCGATCCATATATATTAATAGAATAAAAACTAATTAATTGTTTGAAATGATTATCACTTGTTACTGTGACATTACTTCGATAACAATTATCTCAATAAAAACGCTATTCACAATGATTTTTATTTTCTCCATTCAATAACGATCTTGAGAATGACAAAAAAAAATTATTAATACAGGAAAATTTACCGACTATTGGAAGTAAGAGTTTACGGATCCAAGTCAAAGTAATATTAGAGTGCGACCGTATTTATAATGAAATTACACTAAGCAACTCGGAAATTGACATTCAAATGGATCGTTTGAATTAGTAAAGTTCACTATTAACACTCATAATAAACGATCTTATTTATTAATTAATTTATAATTATTTTTTCTTCATAATTTTAATTACTGATATTAATCTTATAATCGAAATCGCAACACATTTACAACGTAAAACTTTGTCAATATCATTTTTTCTCATTAAAAACTTTAAATTCTCATATTATTTTTATATCACTATTTTCACACATCAAACATTAATAATACTTCAAGTGAAAGTCCAGAATCTTTAAATATAGCTCTAATATTCGAAAA
>JAQQBR010001831.1:5448626-5476117 GCA_030347285.1 Microctonus hyperodae
TGTGTTATTACTATTGATGTTTCCTTAGTATTTTTCACAATTTATCATATATGTCGATGTACCTACATATGCATATAATATAGTTATCCAACTGTATGCAACCTTTTATGTATTCTATCTCCCAAGCGTCTACTTCATCACTGACTTATACAGTATTCTTGACGTTGATTCTCATTCATTTTCTTCTATACACAATTTTTTTTTCTCATCTACCTCTATGTAAATTGTATTCGCGCAACACCACTACGTGCACCATCGTTTACTCTTTATTTCACAAACAAAATCAACATTTTCCATCGCGCAAAAATATATTCAGAAATTCTGTTATCATACTCGTAAACTAACACACCAATGCATTCGTAAAACAATAGTTACCACTATTATTTTCTTATTTATAATAAATTCCTCTGTCTTTTGTTATATTTATTCCGGATTAATTACGAAATTAAAAATAGTCTGACTCATTACTGGAACATTAATCTCATTTCCATTGTAAAAAAATAATAAACATACATAATTAATATACTAATCATAACATGTATAAAAAAAATTATTTGAAAAAAATTTTTTTTTTTTATATTTAATTTCAAAATGTATACAGTTATTAAATAGATAATTTTTTTCCAAACAATGCAGCGGTATTATCCAAACTAAATATATATACTCTGAAAAAGATTCATTATATTATTAAGAATATTATTACATAAACTAATATGTATATGTGTATACAATTATTCATATAAAATATCAAAACATATAAAAAATTTTTTAAATTATAATGAACCGCTCCATATTCAGTATGTTTCATGCTTATTCTTCAAACATGTACCATATATACAACAGTGGAGCTTTCAGAGTGAACATTTAAAAGGGAAGCACAGAGAAATAGAGCAGACAAAAGAGAATAAGGGTCGCAAAAAAAATGAGAAGAAAAAATGGAAAGAAAACAAACGAGCAATGCGTCCAATATTCAACTGATATACATATACACTCATCCATCCATATATACATATATGTGTATGGATATATGTATATAGATGACGCACACAAACATCTGACGGTGTCCGGTCCAGCCAATGAAAACCGGACATTCGACGATGTGGAACGGATGATTCGAGTGGGTTTCTATATATTAGAAAAACCGTAGCACAGTGTTGCGTTGTGAAACGACGACTCCTTTCTCTCTTCTTCGTCATTCTTTTTTGTTTCTTCTTTTTTTTCTTCTTTTTATGACTATATCACATAGTCTCCACTTTATGGAACAATGGATTGACTCAATGGGCACGTGTCGATAGCAAAGGGAAATCATGGATGTTCCTGACATCCATGCTGACAATGGACCGTATCTCTCCCTCTCACTATTTCTACTCATCGGCTGTGCAATATACGCTTCTATCGTCTGTATACGATATTCTACTCTATTGCTTCAATGATCCACACTGTAAAACTCAAATCCTCACGGGCATATAGTGTTCACTATCGTGCATACAAACAACAAAATAACTTATACGTTCTACTGTATACAAAAAGAAAAAAAAAATTCTTTACATTATTGTATACAGGGGCTTTGTTATTAATTCTATTATTATCGTTATTATTAAATTATATAAAAACATATTTGCTATCTTATCTCGGTAATTTATTCGTTTATATTATCTGCGAGATGGTTTTGTTTGTATATATAGAATTAATTTTAATTATTAATATATTTCATTATTTATTCAATTTAATTTCTTCCACTTTTTTTTTCTGCTTTCAATATTAAAGTAAATATTCGATGAACTTTATTCCGTTTGTGTGTACAGTGTGCTAAATACATTACATGGGGTTTCGGTGATGGTAAAACAAGAATTCAACGTCGAATAAAACTAAATTGAAAGAATCCTTCGTTCACGACGCGTGCCAAAGACTCACCCTCAAATAAATCTCTGTATTTTATTTTATCAATTTATTTATTTTTTTCTACTTTTATTTTTTCTATATACTACCCTCGTAAATACATGTATACTTGTGTACGCCATCCTGTCAACGCCGGGAGCGTGGTTGGAGACAACTTAACTCAGAGAATTACATACAAACACAAACATTTATATTCAAATACAAATGTACATAGATTTATATATTTATTATGTACATCCATATAAATATTTTCATTGCATATCGAAGCCATATAGTAACGGTGATATTTCGATCTGTCGGAAATAATAACCTCGTTGGCTTTTAGCCAAATAGAGGAACGTATCACTATCAGACTGATGGATTTGTTTGTGCCATGATTCAACGCGCGAGATTATACCAGTTCTCTCTCTGCATACATACATATATATGTACACACGCTCATACATAAACAGTGTCCACTGTCATCCTTCCACATTACCCTTCTCTGCTTTTACACAATCTATCTCGCCCCTACTAAAATGCTATAACGACAAGTGACAACGCGTACGAGTATCTCACGTATACATATAGTATAAGAGACAACACAGAACAAGACAGCAATATCCGAGGGTTGATTTTGCGGTGTGACATTGCTCCCACACTGCTATCTATATGTATTATACATATACTATATAATTCAATATGATGATGTAGCAAAGGGGAATTGGTATGTATCTCGCTTTTCGTATAGTGGTTATACAGATTATATAAGTATTGCTCACAATGTTTTCGTGTTTTTCTTATTGTTTCCTTTTTTTTTGTCATGTCTGATTCTTCTTTTACTACTGCTGACGCTTTTCTCACTCACTCTATCCTCTTAATATATATTGATCTGCGTTGACGTCGACGCCGTGACCACGAGCCAGACTCGCAATCGACAATTTGTCACGGTTAAAGCTTTATTTTATTTTTTTTTTATTTTTATATATCTATGTACGGTGTCACACACGTCGATATATTTGACCGGATATAGGGGCGCTTAGATCACTTTTTTCCATTTATACTTTAAACTACCACAATGTTGCACATGTGTTTGTGTGGGTGGTAGCTTGAGTGTTGAGATTTTGTGTGTGGAGGTATAAAATATAACCAAACAATTGATGCGGAGAAGGGGATGTGTGTGATATTGATAGTGAATATTGTGTGGTATTTTTATGATAGAGCTTTATGGGGGTTTAACTGAAAATTTTAAATATGATTATGTATTTATGTTGTAAATGTGTGTGAATATAATTCTCATCTGTGTTTGTTTTTAGTTCAATCCAATGTACTCTTACTTATACTTTTCTTTTTGTCTCTTATATTTTTGTTTATTTTTTTTTTTATACGAAAAAGTCAACCTTCCATGATTTATTGTGCTTGAACGTGTGCGATGAAGCAACAGAGACACTATAAGAAAATATAGAGTGAGAGAGAGTTATGTGTGAGACGGTAAAGAATCAGTAGAATATAATGGTTTTGTGCCGCACGCACTCTGGCGCCTTTTCTTTTTCTTTCTCCTTTTTTACTTTTTTTTTTTTTATTCCTCTTTTGTCTTCCAGCGTGTGCTTTCTCTTTTTTCACTCTTTGTATTTTCTACTTTACTATTTTTTTATTCCCAGAGCTTACTTGTACTGTATCATACCGTTTGACAGTCCCTGTATATATTCTGTATACATAAAAAAAAAAAGTAGATAAAATATAAAAAGACGAAAAAAAAAACTCGTGACATAATTCGAAAATAATTATGTTATTTTTGCAAGGGTCTATAAAACACGACTCGTTTAACGTTCACTGTTTTTTTTTTGTCAATATTAAGCAGAGTATAAAAAAAAAATATTAAATAAACTACAGTTAATAAATTGGTAGGTGTACATAATTATATTTGCAAAAACTTCATTGACGATAAATTATAATTAGAGTAAATAAATTGCATTGTTAGTATGCGGTGATAATAACAAAGTTATTTGCAGTTTCTATACATTCAATCGATAAAATTTATCCTGATAATATAGAGAAAACAAATAGGAAAAAAATTTTACGTAATATATTACTAATAAAAAATATTTTCATATCATATACTTTCAGGTGTGTATATGAACCCAGTCAATAAATTGTTTTATTCGCATTCAGTTATTGTTTTTAATTGTATAATAGTCAAGGTAGAACGTATGAGAAGAGGACGTTGGTAGCAACATAACTTATCCATTCTCGTGAAATATATAATGGTTATATGTGTACCTGTATACGTTGTATAACTATTATATTCGTATTGCATGTATAATACCTATATGCATTATATAGGTATGTATAAGTACATGATATGTATAAAGTGATGCCAAGAGAGTCTTGACATTTTATGAAAGAGTATGGCTTCCTCTCAAAGTGTCATCATAGAGCCACGTATTTATATATTCATTTGCTGCTTGTAATGTATTATTATTAAAACTATAATATTAATAACGAACTAGTATGCCACTCACGAGTATACCAGCAATAATAAAATTAAATTGTTCATTAATGATTGGATGGCATGTACGTGCAATGAAGCCTCAAGAATGTTGAGTTTATTCTTGGATATATTCATTAAAATATTAATTCTATTACCATTTTAATTATTTTTTAATTAATCAATCTTGTGGAATATTGAAATGTTCCATTTATTTTTATTATTATTATGCAATTGAGTTTTTATATTGGACAAAAAAAATATACGGAGATTAATGAGAATAGTTTTGTGAATAATAGACATGAAGCATGCTGGTAAAAGTGTTTTGTTTGGTGTATTGCGAGTTTGGCATAAACGGCAAAATTGCACCGCACTAGGTCCGGTTCGCGTGTACTATTACCACCGGGAATGAAAACCGTTTATCAATGGCCAAGTTACCAAAGTTTAATTGTGCAGTTGCGATAGTAACATTTAGAATAATTACAAGGATATGATTCTCGAATGTAATATAGAGTTGAATTAAAGAATAACTATTTTAATTGTTATCAAAACAAATATACACACGTATATGAATGTTTATATATCATGGATTTCTAAATTAGATTAATTATAATAAGAGTTTACAGACATTTATAATTGTAATTGTAAAATATTGATTCATACAGCGGTATGTTATAGTAGTAATAATAATCAAATGTCAATCAGTGATTTTTTTTCGTCAATTGAAAAGATATATATTGAGATTGATTGATGAATACCGTCAAAGTGCTAACGATTAGAGTAAAATCTAAAATTAATTATAGTCCAATCGAGATATATTTTTTCTTCGCAGTAATCTTTTACTTCAATATATCATTGCAGTTTTTATTTAGCAATATTGGTTTTTTCGTTAATTTGACGCAAGACATTTAGGTTAGATTATCTTATAAATAATAAATGAAAAGTAGATTTATAATTATAATTGCGATTAATTTTTGATATTACAGTGTATTGCAATACACGTATTGTAACTTTATTTAAAATAGCATTTATACATTATAAATTTTTTCAGTTTCATCCAATTTCATTAATCGAGACTTCACATCACAAAATGCAAGCAAATGGATTCTATAAATAAAGCATAAGATTTAAAATATTCAATTGTATGGAGTACAAATTCTTGTTTACTCATTAAAAAAGTAACTTTGATGTTTATTACGATTGACTAGGCACAAGTTATTAACGAACTCACGCAAATTCTGAAAACGAAGTATATATACAGTGCGGCCAAGTCCAAAGGTTATATGGTCGTAATCGACGTAAATTGGATGGTACTTAGGTTGAAAATCGAATGCACGTTCTCGACGCCACGGGGGAAAGCAGTTAGGCACTAGTCGAATTAGACAAATCGAGTTAGACGATTAACTTTGGTGGCTGTGTGGCGCGTAACAGGTTAGACTACTGCCGTTGCAGCTGGATGGCGCCCGCGCAAGTGTACACTCCCTTGGACTTAAGTTTAGCTAGTTTTGTTCACTATGTACTCATACATACATCTATATTATACATATACATGTACTCATACATTCTCTTCGTCGTCTCTCACGGCTTGTTCACCCACTGCTTTATGGCACAAATCCCACTCCGTCTATCCATCTATCTCTCTATCTATATAAACATTTAAACATATATATATTTATCTAATTACCAAGTAATACATTACTGGCCCAAGCGTATTCGCCCTTTGACTTCTACTGAAATATTTCGCGTAGTTGATGTTCCTGCATATATACAATGTTGTACATAGTATGTATAAATACCAAATAATAGCAAACGCGTTTTATTGGTCGCCGTTTTCCAAATTATTTATAGTCCAAGTTAAAGAGACATTTTGTCCATTAAAATTTGTATACATGTATTATCAAATTGTTTAAATAGAAATATTTTTATTTATAGTTGTATATATGTATATATGTATATGTTGGTGATATTAAATTATCTGATGCAACAGTCTGCTGATACACCACTGAATTAACGATAATTTCATTCACTGTGTTCTATTATTATTTCCTGAAGAGTCAATGATATATATGAATAAATTGATTATTTTTTATTCATAACTTCATTCATCTGTATTAAAATGAATCTATGTTTAGCTTGTAGCTATATAGGTATATTTAGATATCGGTGTAAAGATATATTGGGCTGTATATTAAATTTATATGTAGATTGTGTAACGTTAAAGCTTGTAGAAAATAGGAGGAAAAAATGAATTGATTGAACGATTTCTCATATCAACGATATACCCTCTTCAATTTTTATACTCGACATTCCCTTGATATCCCTATTATATGTATATGTGCGTCATATCTTAAAGTATAGAGCTGTAAAGAAACTTAAATGTGCGGTGTGTTGCATTGTAGTAAATATAGATGTATATATTTTATATTTATTTATTGTATACACCGATGTACAGGCCCTTTTGTGTATCACTTATAGATATTTTGTGGCATTACTCTATGATAGTTGTATGACGTAGGCTTTTATGTATCATCCGTAATATATTTATAAGAGATATCGTTTTCCGATCGTGTCGTTCTGCGCGTGTAGAAACATCAATCTTTTTGTGTATGCAGAGAGAAAGAAATGGGGATATGAAAGAGAGGGGAAGAGAAAGATGAAAAAGTGGAATAACGTCATGTATAAATGCATACGGGTACATATATATATATTGGAATATTCGTTTTATACGCTCATATGAAATTCACCACCGAGCCGATCGGTCCGCAAGATATACGAGTTTGTGTCGATAATTCCATGTGAAATACAATAAATTATATTTCGTGAAAATCACTTGACAATCATGGATTGTAAATTTATTGATGATGAAATAATTAAACATGCATATCCTGACACTCTACAGTTTGCTCTTGAATTTATATTATTATTTGAATTTACTGAAAATTTTCACATGAGAATGAAGTAATGAATTTATATTTAATTTTATTGTGTAAATTATTTATAAATGTGGATTGGAATATATTTTTATTATGCAGTGTATCATTTATACGTTAATACATTTATTTACCATTCATTTTTCATATAGTTCGATAAAGTCATTTACTAATTTATTTTTATTCTTCTGGTATTATAAAATATGTCTGTCATGTATAAATTATAAATTTAATATAATAATTAATTTATTCCCATTTGAATGAGATTTCACTATTGACGTAAAATTCTTGTTAATTTCACACTTGCAAGCACTTTACAAAATGGAGAACCGTGACCCTTTACCATGAGTGCAGCAATGTATTCAACCGTGGACAAAACCACATTTGAATTCGAAGCGACGAATTCTAAGCGTTGACGACACTTGGACGTATTTATCTCCCCTTATTCTGCACGAACTCTCATCAGATTGAGCAAGTGAATCCTACAAACACAGCCATATTATTCGGTCACAAATTTTGAGATAAAGTCATTCGTTATATATAAACTATTCGTCCCGACAAAATTTGCATTCAAGTCAACTTTGAATTCGAATTTCATATAAGCAGTCAGTGGTAAATTGACATTTCAATGAAAATTGATGAATAATATACTTCATGAACATGCTGCGTGTTTCTATTTGTCAATTTTGAAAAGTCCGAAATTATTGATCAATTATGCAGATAACAATTATTTTCTCATACTTTTAACGTAAATGATTATTTATCCACATGTGCATTATTTGAGATGGTTTTTTGGAGAATCCACTTAAATTGAACCCTTCACTTATTTGTTAGAGATAGTTTATTGACATTTCATTTTGAAATGTATAATCTTTTCATAATGGACTTTTTAAATAATTAATTATTAAAGTTAATTGCAACTATGTAGAAAAATAGGAATAATGGTTCTCTTGGCACATCCACATGGCGATAAATAATTAATTTTCACCAAAATTTGCTTTCACAGCAGAAAATAGATCTATCAAGACATGTGAATATTTATATATTAGACACTTACTACCCAAAATTAGTTTAGAGAGTTGAAACATGCAATTTTCATGAAACTGATTGAATATTTAAAAGTGATCCTTTTCTCTAAAATAAGACAATTTTTTACCTCTTTTTTAAAATTAATTGAAATTGAGTCATTCAAAAATATTTTTCTTTAATGATTTAAATATACTGCTAAAAATAATAATATTTTTCAACGTGGTTAAACGATACAACTCTAGATCATTTATCAAACTACCTCTCAACTTTCCCAATTCAAAATATCGTGCTTATTCATAAATAATTACGATATGCAGAATAAATTGCTTGGAACGTAATCAACAAATCAATAATTTCATCGGACACAACTTATGTTACATCTGAACAAAATGAGTGTTTACTTATACAAAATAATTTCCGACATTTGTTAACAAACGTACGAATCCTCCCCACTAACCAACCATATGGTGATTTTCATACAACCATTCACATCATTTAAATAAACAGATGGTTCTTGAGTTCTAGTGTATTAGATGAAATAAATAACAATCGTGTTTGTATCGACTTTATCATATAATTTAATAAAAATTATGAACAAAGCTAGTCAATGGTAAATTTTGGTTGGTACACGTTTTCTTCAAATCCTATCTACTATGTCAGGTGTCTCACTCACGTTTTTTAAAATTAAATGCGTGACTAGAATTCATGCACACTCATCCATAACAGGAATGTGATGATGTTGTGTGAATAATGCACAAGTATCGTTGAAGGCATCGATGCACAACAGCTGGTTAACTGTGTGGAACAAAAAGATTGTATTTTTGTTGCGCTACGTTACTCGTTTAAAATACCGCAGGCCTACTACATCGAACAATTTTTCATCGATAAAGTATTTCCAACAATGATCTCGTGTATTTTTAACTATTCCTGTGAAATTTAACGGTGCTATAAACTTTTTTCTTTTTTTTTTTTTACTGCACTATGAAAAATATAAATCTAAAAGCCATGTACTATCTGACTTTAATATAATTTCATTCCCATCAATTTTTCATATTTCATCAATACTTTTTCATCGATGCATTCTATCCACCAATTTTATTGACATTTTTTCTTATTTAATATGCATAAAAAAAAAAAAACTTCAAGTAAATGCATATTAAATCGCGGAATTCGATATAAGATCTATACTAACGTATTACGAAATAAGAAGATAGCAAAAATGAGTGGATTGAAATTTGACAGATATCTCAAAGATGGTGGGTTTGATGTCTCTGATACCAGTAGTAGCTACTCCTAGTTCACACATAAAGGAAAAAGAACGCTCCACGTTTGGCTTCAAAAAGATATATGTATCGATACTTGAAATATATGTACTTCTTTCCTATCTTCTGCTTACATTGAAGCTATGACTATACATGTTATTAATGTTGTTGGAAAGTAGTCACACTGTACTGACGTGAAGTATATGTAGGTTTGTTTGGTGCACTTTTGCATTGCTCCGTGTACGTTGAAAGTATTTGTAAATCGAATAAAAAAAAAAGAAGAAAAAAAAATGGTAACTTTATGTCAAGAATTATATTCAATTCAAAAGATATATATAAATTTAAAAAACATGATTTTTCAGTTGACAACAATCGTAATAGTAGTAGAATTCAAAGCAAGTGAATACAGTGGGTCCTGAACATGTTGATGAGATGTCAGAAATTCAATATCTCGAAGACGTACTCTAGTCATTCATTTATTATTCGCTGCGTGCTCGATTATTAAAAGCAATGCGAAAAATCCGGAAATTAAATTCCTTTCAAATTTTAAAAGGTATTCATAAATATACAGATATATTTACTTATACGTTATTTTTAAATTAACCGTACACTGCACTGACATCTTTGAAATAAAAAATATTGAAGTTCAACATAATACCGTTATATAGAAAATAAATAGCAAACAACATGATAAATATTTGTGCTTGAATATGATTACTAAAGGTTTACCTCGCAGGCTTTATTTTTATATTAACTTAGACAAAAGTCAAAAGCAACAAAGCCATCACCCTAATGTCGGTAAGGCGACAAGATGGTACAAGTATGTATATTTATACTCGGTTGTGTATTTATGAAAAGGTATACACATAGCTCTAATGATATTCCACTACAGTACACAAAGCGAACGTCGAAAGCGACCACGAGCATTTTGCGCTAATTTTCCGCGCACAGAGAGACAGCAGAAGCCTGCGGTATTGCGCGTCGTTGGCCTCGGGGATTTAAAAAGGCTTTAACCATACTTACGCCGAATTGAGTGAGCGTGCGCTTGGCAAAGAAGCACCAGGGTGTCTGTGTGTGACATACCGGCAAGACTTACGGTCCAGTAGGCAGAAACCAGGGAAGGTCTGTCTAATTTAAATTGCATTTGTGCAAGCGCACGCGGCAGCACGCGCACGACGACCTCCCTACTAACCACTCAGTGGATACTTATACCGCTATTATATTCACAAACACTAACAGATATATTTAAATATAATTATATATTTATTCATAGATAATAAATTTTCTTACCTTTATGGCCATCTGATGTTTAACTTGATATTTCTGTTGATATATGGGTTAAATATTAATTATTCTCTCTCTTGACAGAGTCAATTATTTCAAGGATTTATAAAGTATTGTGATTTTGTTTTATTTTTATTTATTTTAGATTGATCTATGCCATAATTTAACCGATCTTTGTATCAATATTTGGTTTGGTATGAAATATTTTTTTTATTGGTGATTTTAATATTGTTTTTAGTGGTTCGAATGTATATTTGTTTTTTAACACGATGTTGGATACAGGGATCGTGTTGATGAATTGTGGATTACATCAGTGATAAATTCGTTAGTTTAGATGAAATGAAATGGCAAATGGAAATGATGCATGTTATCGTGTGAAAAAATCGATTGAAAAGACGTTTTCATCAGCTCGAGGCGTTATACGTGATTCTATTCAAAATGATGATAACCAAAAAATTCTTTGATATTCAAAACAAGTGACTTTTTAGCATTATTTCATGCAAAATTTTGTTCCATTATATTCAAGTGATAAGAAAAAGTTATTTTGACATCCCTTAGTTTGATCGATGAAGAAAATACGTTTTGTTTTATGTTACAAAATCTCCGCGTGACTCTTTTACAAAGTATTCGTATTAAAGGTTTATTATTATTGGTAAATATTATACTTTTATTATTCTTTTTTTTTTTCATCGCTTTCTTTTTCATTCCAACAATTTATGTCAATTTTCATTTTATTCTTGTCATTTTTGCTGTAAAATTTGTACGAACAAAATTCAATGACATTGCTGTAAAATAATCTAACATGTGGTTTCTTTGTTTTTTTATTACGAAAAATATAATATTGAGCACGTGAGAACATTGTTTAATTCGTCTCTCTGGTATATATTTCGAATTCCTTCAAAAAAAAAAAAACATTCAATTTTACAACATTCTTAAAAAAAATCATAAAATAAAATATTCGTCTTGATCTTCCAAGTTTTTTTTACCACAAAACTTTATAAACCATTTATTTCTCTATACAAATATTTGCTCATTCACTTGGTTTTTATTTATTTATTTTGATTTTTTTTTTCCATCTTTCATTATTCTTCACACTCAATAACTACTCACTTGTTGAAAACTAACTGCATTGTCGTAAATTTTCTCAATAATCTCATCGTTCTTCGATCCCTTTGACTGCTAGTTTTCTTTGCGAACGGCGATACTCTAAAAGTAGCAAGCAACGAGAAAAGTTAAATCTAAAACTCTTTCCAAAACAAGATAACAGAACTTTGAGGCTTTGCTTCTTTAGATCTTTTATGAATGAACGTTAGGTCTTGGTGGTCTTCATGGTAGACATCATCTATTAAGCTTCCAACCTGCAGTACTTGAAGAAATTTATATTTCAAAACTGTTTTACAATAGTGAGGAAAAAAATTAATAAAAATCAATCAATTCAGCCATTAATTAGACGAATAAATCATAAAAGTTTCTAATAAATAACAGATAACACTAATACCCAGCATGAATAAACACAATATATTTTTCTATACATTCAAACTTATATACATAATTATCAAGATGCCCATGCGAAACCCTTCAAATTTCTTTCGCGCTATTATTAATATATAAATATTACACATGAATCCTCATACAATCATATGCATATACATACCTTCAGGTATGTATATCTTTCACCAAAGTGGTACTGAAAAATATCAAGTGGAATATAAATCGCAAGTGAACGAGAGATAGATAATCGACGAAGCGGTTATTCGGTACACGAGTGAAACGAGCCATGGGGTTGTAAAATCCGTTTACGAGATAGCGCGTCGAAATATAACGACTTTTATTTCGTTTTCGCATCATGCATAACGCAATAGTGTTGGTGTTGCTGAGTTGATGAGACATTTTAGATGCAGTAATCATGAGCTTTATCAGAAAAATTATTTCCATCTAAGTAAAATATATATTTCTAAATGAATAACTATTTCCAATGAATTGAAATAATTGAAAGGAATATATATTTATTTTAATAGTATTAAGGAAATATTAGTTTATACATATCATATATACCTAGATGCATATAGATCTATGTATACATACCTAATATATTTACAAAAATATGAGAGAGGTGTATAATAAAAGGATAATGGATGAATAGCATGAATGGGAATGGAATAAAACCGGATGTGTTGTTCTGAAAAGGGCGAGATGTGTTTCCAAGTCTCTGGAGACAGCACAACGGGCGAGTTGTTGTATCGAGAGATCCAACGGAAGGTAACAATCACGTTACCAGTAGGAAATACAACCAGTCACGTTGTGCTCGTTGCCATACACATTTCTCCAAACCACTCTTTAGTGTATATGTAGATATACACGTATACTTCTCGTTGGCTAACATAAATATATAGAGTCACAGACTCTTGGGGGCATAACGTAATATAAGAGGAGACAAAATCCACATATACTAGAGGTAGTATATGCTTGGGTAACAGTGCAAACGTTTGAATTCAGAGAGAACGAAATGAAAACAAGATTCCCTTGACACAACAATATTCTGATCTATTGATAGAATTTTTTTAACCTACTTCAGTAGTTGCTGATTTTAGATTATTTATTTCTGTATTTTTATTTTATTTCATTTTCATTAATTAATGTGGTATTAATATTTATGGAAATTCTATTTTATGTATGACATTTATTATGACTTTTCGAAAAGATTCAGTATTATATTTGGAATTTCACTAAATGTAAAATTAAAATAGATGAAAATTTTGTTAAAATAAAATTTGAATTAATTAGATTACATATGTATGAGATATCGATAAAATATTTTAATTTTAGACTAAGGTTCGATGTCAACTGAGATATTTTCAGTTGATAAATTCATTTATGTTTTAATTGTTTGACATTAATTGAAGATAATTGTATTTATATAACAAAATATATTAGCCAATTTAGGCTTAAATGGCAAGAGAAATGACTCGATTGAATAAAATATTCTCAAGTTATTAAATTTGTTTGCTCAATATGAATGATATATAAAGGAAATATTAATAGAGAATGCTGAATGTTTATTTATATTTAGTGTTTTGTATGTTTTTTCACCATTTTGATACATACGAGTCCACTACCGAAATTGATATGATTTGTCAGGTACATGTCACAACAATCAGCGAACAGATATATCTACATGCATGATATAAATTGCGCAATATTTCGTAATCGCTTGTGTATGTGTATTCTTTATTGTACGTGACTAAATTTACAATTCCGTCGTATATACACACATATATACATATACATATATTACGGGAAATTCTCGACATTTAAATAACAATAACATTTAGTGCATCGAATTATCTGTAATATATATATTAATCACATTCCAAAAAAAAATTTCAATACTTCATATATTTACTTAATAAATCACACGTAATATTGCATCGATATTTAGGTATATTATGTATTGGTTTGTGATTTGTTATATTTTTACACTACAATTATTCGATGGACATTACACTTAAAGTGAAGATATCAGTAAGCATCACTGTGTGAAAATAGATTTTGTTATATTAGTGAGCCAAACAATATAAATACAATTTACGATATAGATTGGAAAAATTTAATCCTGCAGAATTGTCATTCGTAACGATATCTACTACGGCAATCTAGAAGTAAACGCACGAGTTGCCTTACATCCTCAAGTGTCCAGTGGATTTTGAAAAAGTCTTGAGTATACAGAAGACCCGTCTCTCTAAGAACGATTTAGATTGGAGAACGTGCGCACCGACACAGACATCTAATACAAGTGGTTCATGAATGTTGTTGAGTGGTGAACCGACATTATAGTATAGCAATGTACAAGTGAGACGAAAAAGAAATAAGAAAATAAGGGCATCTACTTTGTCCATAAAAATTCATTGTTTTGTATACATTTTTGTTAACATATATCTAAATATAATGTAGTTAATTAACGATAAGTGCTTACATTGATATTTATTCTGCATGAGAAAAAAAATTATGTGTGTTAATAAAAATAACATGGATTCATTTATTGTATATTTTTTGATTGCCTCAGGAAACTTTTGAATTGAAACAAATATCAACGAATATACCTGCGCATGTGCTAGTATACATGTTTACATGTAGTTGAATATCGGTATACCAATAACAAAAACAGCGGCAAAAATGAGAATAAAAGGTGTACGATTGCTTGAGTGCGGCCGATGGATCTGTCATGTTTCGTACATTTGTATGAGCTCACTCATGAATGCACACTCGTTGCTTTGAAATTTATGATTCGACTGTCAATGTTTTTTTTTTTACGATAGAGATTACACTAGGCAAGAGATGGCTGATGTTGACTGCCTCCGGCTTAAAACGAGGCAGAGCGTGCGAGTGCAATAGGAACACCGACAGAGTGTGAGGGAGAAAGGGTGCCTGGATTTCACTGCCGCGGGGAATTTATGTAATACCTACGCGGACGGGCTAGGTGGATGGTTTGTTCCATATCCCTCCCTCATATTCCAGTATAAACGGCTATGCTCGGCTCGCTGCACGCCATTACTGGATCCCGGGGGCCAAAACTTCACGAAAAATGGTTGAATTTATGTTCAATCCCCCTTTTCTCCGAAACTTAGATGCTCATGCTGTCCTCTCATTTTCTATACCTCTTGCGTAGTCTCGTTTACTCACCCCTCGAATTTACCCCAACTCTTCAACCGAAGAGTTTAGGAATTATTCGCGACCGCCTATTGTTCCCGAACCCTATTTATTATTATCCACTGTCGATTGCCTGGTGCCTTTAACCGCTATTAACCTCAAAACTTTAATTTCACATACAGTCACTTGCACTTTCATTTGAAATTTTGCAGTTTGAATACACTTTTGACTATATTATCTACAGTGGTGAATTAATTTTTAAATTATTGTATTTATTAACATTTATTAAACTCGCATTTATCTTAATAATCATCCTGAAATTCAACTAAAAAATAAATTGTAATTCTAAAGTGTATATTATTTTTTTAATCAAAAATTACTTCTAGATAAATACAAATAGTATATATTTAAAATCTCTTCAGAGTTTACTTTTATACACTGTATTTAGCGTTACATAGTGTGTTGATAATTTATGAGATACTATATATTTTTCTCGTAAAATTATTCTCCCAAATGACAAAATAATTCTTGCGCCAGCTGCATCGTTATGTGTATATATCTCTCCTTGACCAACACATTCAATTCATTGTGTAGAATGCAGTGTAAACACATACATTGTTATTCACTTTTCAACTTTACTCAATAAATTATACGAGAAATTAGTGTAAATTATTTAAGTACACATATATAAATATAAATAGTTTCATGTAAAGTATTAAATTCTAAATTATACAGAACACAAAGACATTTAACAATATGCTGAATTAATATAGATATCAAGTGTGAAATTTCATCAAATTTTAATACACTGATGAAAAGCTATGAATATGGATCTTACATAATTAATATAATTAAAATACCGAATAAAAGTTAATTATTATAATACAGTATGATTGACATTAAATTGAAAATTAGAATTGAGAATATTCAATCTATTTGTTTACATTTTATAATCATATATTATTTAATTAAAAAATTATTTGAAATATTTTTTAATGATTTTAATAATTTGTTACTTTAATATAAACTTTGTAAATTCAGCATTGTTGTGTATCTCAATGTTTACGTAATTTCCAAGTAATAATTACTTTCGAACAGAATGTACAATACATTTTCAATATAATCAGCAAATGTCTTGTCATCGAAACATGGGGCAAATACCACTTGGGTGTTTTGAATTAGCAGTTATGTAATAGTTATATGGTAAAATATTATGGGACAATTAAACTGTTTCATTGTAACATCAATGCGTCTTTGATATAGTTACCATGCATACAATAGATTGTAAAGCAGTTTTCACAAAAGTTTAATCGAATGTCATGTGAACTATTTATGTTCGATCGTTGAAAGCCCATGTGATGTTCATTACACGTCACTGACTGTCATGAAGTTTGTTGAAACCCTAAAGTTTATCGTCGATATTATTTGTGAATTTATATACTAAAAGTATAATTTCACAGAGTTTATTGATATTAACTATATGAATTTTTATTCCAACGAAATGAATTATTTATGTATATTTCTCATTCTGGTTATTTTAAAATTTTTATAATTTCGATTTGTATTTTATATAAAGTAACATTTTTCTAAAGATCAAAGTAAAATTAATCTCGATAAATTTAGTTAATTTTTTTCTTGATATTTATTTTAAAAATGAAAAAAAAATCAATATTCCCAAAATTATCAAAGCTTCTTATTTGCCAAAGCTTTTGTAAATAAGTATTGTATATATATATATACATGTAGATAAAGTCACACTTGAAGTCGACGAGTAATGTCGACAAATAAATAGGGGAGTATAAAACAACTCCCAGTCGTTGGCACGTTCATTCTCTTGGACGGCCAGCCAGAAAATACTCTCCAACATTTTTTTTTTTTTTGCCTCTCTTGGCGCCCCTAAGGGATCGCCTAATATGATCAGGGAGACATAGTCTAGTGCTGAATGCGAATGAAAAGGGGAACGAGAGAGTGGCTATGAGTGCTGCTATTTCAGAATGATAAAGTTGAAGTGAGATAAACCGATAGTCGATGTCGTTTTCTTTGTTTTAATTGAGTAAGATATGTGCACAGCACAAACGCTCAGGCACGTTGTATCCAATACTTTTGCACGTACTCAAGACATTGCAGTTATCTAGTTGCACAGTGGCTTTAGTTTAGTTTCTTATATATAAAAGAATATTTCATTAAAGTTTGCTGAATTTGAAGAAAAAAAAAATGATAAATAAAAATAATGTATTAATATTATATTTTTTTATTTAATCAAATTCATTATCTACAAACGTTTCTTATGAAATATTAAAACTTATGCTGTAAATTGACATCTCAAAAGTGTTCCAATGTATCTTCTTTTCTATGGATACGTTGATTAAATTCTCAAAGCTGTCTACTCAAAGACCTCTGGCACTCTTCTAACATCGCCTTTTAGGCGATGCTCATTAATTTTTCACCATTGAAACGACGTACATGGTTATACAACTCAAATATACATGGATATATTCCTTTTGTTTTTTGAATACGATGAAAATATTTTTTAAATGTCTTCTTCAAAGTTCAGAATACTTTGATATTTGTACATATTAAATCTCCATGCTTTTCAATTAATTACTTCAATTCATATTTCAAAACTACTGATTTCACAAATAAATTATTAATGAGATAAAGTTGAATTGCATTTTTGATAAATTAAATTGAATGAAATCATCGCTAATACAGAATAAAAAGCAGCGGAAGTATACTGTCATGTGAATTATTTATATGCCCATTTTTAATGAAACAAAGTATCAGAGAGCTTTTTGTATTTGAGCTAAAAGGGCTCATATAATCTCATTGATATAACATACAGAGTATAAATGAGAATTGTAAAACTTGTAAAATATAGAAATTTCAACATAACAAATAACAATGAAAAGATTGCGTCTTAATCATGATAATATATCAGAAGAAATTTTAATAAATTAAATTTAGTACACACAAATAATATAAGATAATTATTATATATTACACAGAGTGCCAAATAGAAAACTAGCAGCACTATATGAAAAGTTATAGCATTGCATTCATCTAATATACATAATCATCTTTAATCCTGTATTTGTATTCATAACCAAGTGCCATAACTACTATACAGCTTTTATCCGAACTAACTGTATATAATTTATATTTGCATGATAAACCACTGAAAATTTATGTATACCAACTATAGAGAAGTATCATTGTCACTATATATCATCTGATGTATACACTTTTGAATTTGTTTTGAATGTTAGCACAAACGATTACGTAGAAATGTCAAATTTTAAAGGAAAAATAATGAGCATTAGCTTCATATGGCTAACCTCAGATATTCAAGGGATGATATATATTTCGACTACGTAGTATTTTGGTAGTGCAATAATGCCGCTGAGAAATAAATGGAAGTGGTCGAGGTCCTGTCTAGGGTTACCATGCGAAACAACCCAGGACGTAGTATAGATACGAACAGAATGAGCGGTATGGCGCAGCTTCTACGGCAGGTCTCATCAATTTGAGTTAACAACGTCGAGTTTCGCGGCTGGATTAAGTACGGCGTGCGCGCACACCAATCCAACTATGCACGACCATCGCCCCATCCATGAAGGACCTAGTTGCTCCCACATTCGATGTCCCTGTCTCATTCCAACTCATTCATAGCTTTGTATGTATATGCATGCTAAATTGGAATATAGAATTGGAACTGTGCTTCAACTTACTTCATTCCATTCTCAGTTGGCTGCTCAATGATGGTCCGTGCGTAATTCCGTATAATTGTGTAGAGTCGAAGGATGAGTTTATATATAGTTATATATGTATATATGCCTATGTATATATGTGTGTAATCTGGGCTGTAGTTAGTGAGAATGAGATTTGGTACTCAGACGTCATATTGTTAAGTTTATTCTCATTACAATCAATCGCCAATTAATTCAATTAAAGTTATTTTATGATATTATTTATATGAGCGAATAATATTTATGAAAATATACTTGAATTTATGTGGATGTTGTTTGTTAATGAATATTTTATATTCAGAGAGAAAAAAAAATGTGGAATATTTATAAAATAATTGCCGTGTCAATACTCAACTCACGAGTTTGGAGTTTATTTATTTATTCATTTAATTTATATTTATTTATTTTTATTACCAAACATTTCGCTTCACTTTTTTTTTTTTATGAATTCAATGTGCTCTGTAACGTAAATTTTATCCTGAATATTTTTTTTTTTTCAAGTGAAATTCAAACTGTTGAATATTTTTTATTTTTATTTTATTTTATAGTTTACGTATTTTAAGGGATTATAATTTTGAATTCTATTTTATATGTATATGTGCATTAATGTACTTCTGGATTTTGTCTCTATTGTCATCATCACTAATATCGGAATTGAACGCGTTGCTTAGTAAAACTTTATAATCCAAAACTTGATGACATACATCACGTTCATGCTGCTGTCTTCTTGGGATAATAATCAATTGAATCCTCACTTAGGGTAAACTTTGTGATGGTAGTTGAAGATTCGTGTGCGACCATTTTGGCAATGCGCCTTATTCTCTATTGGGATTTCCAGTCAACGGGTAATTAACAAAGTGTCAAACATTTGGCAATCGATAATGAGTTTGAGGAAAGATGTTACCAAACTTGAAATTCTCCTACATCTTTGTTGTCTTCCATTCTTCTTCCAAATTCACTTATGCGTACATTTGCATCGCTCTATAGTATTTCAAAGTCTTATTATCTATATCGGTGCTTGCATTCAATTCATCAGATTTTTTTACATCTTACTATTCACGAATTATTTATATCAATTATAATTATTCGAATTCAATTTTAAATTGACTTTGACTGTTCAATTATCTTCATGAATTGTACATTAAATGTCGTTGCCATGGTGAACGAATAAATTTTACTCACAGACTCCGAGCCAGACTTACTCTTTGTGTCTTTTTATATTGTGAACATAAATGATGAAAAAAAAAAAAAAATAAACAAAAAATTACTACACTTTCTTTTCCTACATAGTGTATAATATCACGTAAAAAGAACTTGATGGAAACAGAAGACGACTGTTTATACAAAAAAATTTCTGCATAACTTCTACGAGAAAATGAAAAAAATACAAAGCAATGCATTTGCCAAGCGTCTCATAATAGTCAAAACGTAAAAGGCATGGGTTAAATGTTAAAAAGTCTTTTTCTCTGTTGCATTACTTCATACAGTATTGTACATACAAATGTAAAAAAAATCTGAATATACTCATACACACAATGATGATCCACTGGCATATCAGATAAATGCAGTCTTCTTGTTGCTTTTTACCAAAAGTAGTCTGGTATTTTTATTTTAACATCTAGACATATAACACAAATGTTGCAAATGATTTTTGATGAATATTACATTCATCTTCGACTAATCACACTCCTAAATTTATTCCAAGATTTCCAATATTTTCATTTTGTATATTAATATACATATAAAACGATAATGAATTAGAAATAAAATATCAAGAATTCGTTGAAATACAAACTAAATAAATAATTCATTATTTGTATATAAAGTTTAAATGAAACAACGCAATTTAGGTGTTCACATATATTGCTTGTTGACAGTGCTGATTAGGTCATGAGTGATTTAAAACTGATGTATAGGTATATATAATAAGTTTTATCTAAAATTCTTTGGGGTTGACCCCACAACGAGCGTTTACTGTACAATCTCCCCACGCTCAATCGTTTATCTCGAAAGGTTTAATGGATTGCGACGTAGTGGAGGTGGGTGCCAACACACGCAAACTTCCTTTTTCATATATAAATACCTACATGTATATAGTTATATAATATATACATCTTAAAATACATACATAGGCGTATAGCGATACGTGAAAATGGAACGATGAGAGGGTGAAGTTAAAGGAGGTCTCTTGTTAGAGATGGCGGTGAGGTTTTGGTAGAGGGAACTCAATTTCAACTGTAGAACCGACGCGCCCTCTCAACATTTTTCTCATTAAATCGATTCAAACCAACTCCATGACGGGTGGAAAAAAGAAATAAGAATGAAACGACTATTCGTACAAGTGTATAGTATTCTACATCCTTTTTCCATTTCATTCCATCGTGGGTTTTCACGATAATTTACGTTATCCATATGTATACTATATAGTCACGTATTTTTTTTTTGTATACAGAGATGAAAAAGTTTATCCCTTTTCATTTCCCTCACGCGGATTTCCCTATTCTTTTATTCAATCATTTAATGTATGCAACAAACGCAAAAAGTTTGCATGCTAAGTTTAATCTTCTTATGCAGCAAATCTTTTTTGAAGAAATTTTATGCTTAACAAATTGCAATGAGTTTGTAATAATGAAAATGTAATTTAAGTATATACAATGTTGAAAATATTTATGACTAAATTTTATGTTGGTGTATAATATATATTATGGATTTTTATTGGAATATGTGCAGTGGGATATTTTTGATATGAAAAATTTAATGCAGAAAGATAATTGAATTGCATAAAATAATATTCGTATATTCTAAGATGTGTCAAATTGACAAAGGCGAAAATAGGTTTATTTTGCTTGAGTACGAAATTGAAGCAGGGATATTGGACTCGGGAAATTTTCGACAATTCACTTATCCCGCTTCCCAATTTATTCATTCGATGGTTTACTCTAAGAGAATTTCCACACGAGTGAACCGTTAAAACGACGGCAAATATTCAAAAGACGATGTCACTATTGATTTCACACAGACATTATATTATTCGTCATATAATTTAATACAACAGCCAATCGAATGATCAAGAGAAGTAGTCAAACTAAATAATTCTACAGAATTTGTACAACTATTTATTCATATCCATTAATGATCACAATATTAATTATAATCTTTTATCACAATTTACATAATGTTTTTTTCAATTATCTCAATATTGATTAGTACAGTTGAATGTTTCACATAATTTAAACAATATAAACTTTTTATATTGGTAGTTGTGTGTTTTTTTTTTGCAACGTTGCTTGGATGAAAGAACAGAAAAAATAAACGAGTAAGATGAATTGAATAAACAAAAATAAACGAAAGAAAGGCGGAAAAGGCGAGAGCCTCTTCTGCACTCTCTATCCATTTCGCTCAGTGAACGCAACATTTCAAGACGGGCTGTCGCACAGAAACGCAGAGAAAAGTTATTAAGCTCAAGGATTTCAAACTATTTCAGCGCGAATCAACTTCCGGAAGGCGATTGCGGCTGCAATAGCGCCCGACGGGATCTGAAGCCATAGCTTTAAAAGTATTTCATTTGAATATCAAGCTCGCTCAGCACGCAGGGAAATCGTATCTAGTTCCTTTTCCTCTCCCAAGTTGCCCAATGTGATCACAATCTCGACTTTCTCAACTATACACTGTACATATACGTTTTTTATTCAGCATCCAATGTCTATATAAACTTAAAGTCCATTGCAAAACGCGTATTTCATCCGTCTATTTGGTTTTACCACATCACTTGATACGGATATAGATTTAAGAGCAACAAAAATATATTTAATTAACTCACAAGTTGACTTTGTTATTTTTAATGAATGATTTATTATCATGTATTGATTATTTAATTAATACTGTGTTAAAAGTTTCGTTGAATGTGAGTATTTATATGAAGATCAGAAGTAGATTTTTATCATTTTTTGATTATCTTTCTTCATTAAATTTATGTCTTTTATAAACTATACTGAAAATATTGCAATTATCAAAAAGCAAACAACAAAGATGAAACTAAGTAAACTTATTAAAGGCTTTGTACAACAAAATCGTTAAGTTTTTACTGGTAAAATAAATATATATAAACATAAATGTATATTAATTGGCAGACTTAATTTTATGTGAATAAATATTAGTTAATAGCCAAGTGGATATTGAACGAGCAGAGTCTTTTTCTTTTCAATATTTAATTTAAATTTAAAAGGCAGTATTTATCACCTTTGCTATAAAGTTAACTGAGTAATAAATTATTAAAAAGAAAAATTACATAATATAAATATGTATGATACTAAATTGTTGATACTCGCTTTGAATAAATATTTATTGATTGAATTTAAGATTATAAATTTATCACGATTTTTTTTTTTCATTCAGACGATTGCAATCGTTTGATCAAATACAATTGAAATGCCGATAATCGAATCGCGCTCAGATTATTAATTTTCTGATGAGTTTTCTTATAAGACTTATCAAATATAAGTGTGAATACCATGAATCTTTCACCAAGAAAATGAACTCGATGAAAGACGTACAATTGAATGTACTCAAAGCGTGAAATTTCCCGAAGGCTCAACCGGCTCGATATGAGACTGGGACTCCGGGAACTAGAATATCGAATAAATTGAGTGTTGGCGGCCAGAACGCTGGGCCTGAGGGACATAGAGCTCCTTTTATATTTTCTTCATTTTTCCTATTCCACCGTTCGCGTCATCCAATTTTCTCTGCAACCTTACCCCATTATTTATGGTTTTACAGGAGCGAGGCACCAATCGTTTTTCATATCGTAAAAATTATCTTAATTATTGCAGTATATAAATGTTGCGCACGAATTGAAAAATAGAAAAAACTCAATATTTCATAAAAATGGGTAAAGTTTAACTATATATTAATATTTTATTAAATAAACTCATGAAAGATATTCAATAAATATGAAAAAGGTTTCATCAATGAAAAAAAATCATACAATTCCGATGTAATTAAAACATTCAAAGATTATTATAAATTTTAATGTATCATTAATAATTTGATAATCAATTTCTGTAAACACGAGATGTCTTCACTATTAATTTACTTCATTACTAATTGTTATTTTCATTGATAATGGTTTGTGATTGTTGCATTGAACATGTGAAATTCACTTTGAAGTTACATTGTTACATCAAGGTAACATCTCACTTTTCTCTTTTATTCGCTTTCTCTGCTTTTCTCTCCTTCTTCTTCTCTCACTTTGCGTTTGAAGTGCATGACACCATATTCTCGGAAACACACTATCGTCTCTATTATCTAGTTGAGCAATTTAATGGTACCAGTTTATTGGTACCCTCAGGGATATATTCACGAAATAGGACTTCAATGCCATTAGTGCTTCATATAGCTAATCAAACATTATGTGACCTAATCTTAAATGCCTTGTATCACTTGGCACACACTAACAATTTTCGTTCAAGTGCTAAATTTGTATAATCAAATTACGTAACGCTGATAAAATGATTATCATCAATGTATTCATGTTTCATGATTAAAAAATAATTATTGAAGTAAAAACAATTGAATTTATGTTTTTAAATTTATTGGAAAAATTATTAATGGTGCGTGTGTACCCACGAAATGTTTTCTATATCCACTGGGAGATACAGAGAGTGCATGTATGGCGATGAGTCATTTTACCCGAGGGAGATTGAAAATAATTTTACGATGTTGCCCAATTACAAAATGGATTTTTGACGTATAGGTTATAACAAATATTTATTCTATATGAAATAATATATTTGTATTTTACTTTTGTTATTATTTATTTTATTTATTTTCAAAAATTTCTACATAAACAGTGTCAAAAGTAAAATAAATCGTGATAAAAAAATACATATATACACGTATGTATATATATATGCTAGCTTGGACAACATGAACTGCACCACCTGAAGAAAGACTCGCTCGTTTCCATGTATACATATATACATACATGAAAAATCCGGGTCGTAGAGTCACATGGATACTATAACAGATTGCATCCTCGTGAAACTTTTCTTTTTCCTTTTATTTTTTATTTTTTGTTTTCATATAAACCAGCGTTATATTGTTAGACATGTAGAGTATATACAGCTCCTTGACGAGTTGAGGAGACAGAGTATCCGTACATATACACATATACCTTATATATACATGTGTTTATATACACGGGTATAAGCAATAGGTGAATTGGCATTTTTGGAATATATAACTTAAGCATCGTACTATGCAGAGTGAGTTTGTTCTATGAGGGTGAGAGAGACTGTATAGTGTACAATATTTATGTTACGACTTTTGGAGTTCTGACAAACACCGTTGCAATGCACCCGTATTTCAAACATACTCAAGCGTGTATATCCACCGAGTTTTTCCCCTATTTTGAAATAAAAGTGTGTCTCACATATACGAAATGAATTCAAAATTATTTTTCTCATTTTTATTTCATTTTTCTTCCTGCCTTTTCTACCGCGCTAATGAACATTCAGCATTTAAATCTCGAATACTTCTATTCACACCCTTTTATACTTTCAACATATTTTAATAATCACAGTAAATATAATGAAGGTGTGTTAGCATGTGCGAATACAAAATGCCAAGCCAACGCTCAATATATAATCTCAGTGCCATTTGCATCTCGACTCTTTGCACGGTGGCGAGTGTGTGGGTATAGTTGTGTACGTTGCTCTTTGGTGCTGTTGAGACATTCTAACACTAATCCATTTACGAATGCGGTGCAAACACAAGTATATACGAGTATATACACAGCTGGGTCTTCGTTTGTGTTCAAGTGTTGAGGGGAATGTGTATATATGTATGTACGCGAAACAGTGAAGGCGTGAGATAGGTAGTATGGGAGTCTGGTGTCCTCGGTCATGGTGAAGGCACCACCGTGAATAATGCTAGGTGCCTGCTTGCCGCCTGCCTCCCACTGTGTATACGAACCAACGCCTTAAAGTACCACCGTATCTTTGCATATGCTTCATTGTCATGAAGATTAATTTTCAGGACGTTCCTCACTGTTGCTTGCTTCAGCCAACCCCAGTCTACCTCCATATATATCTTTTATAATTTTATATGTGTATATGTATGGTCATTTGATTATGTTTATAACATGTGAAGCATGTAGAAAAAAAAATTTATTAATGCCTTGTGGAATATTACATACATGTGTTATAAATAAACATTCAATTACGGTGGTAAAATTAATTTAATGGTAACGATTAATTATATTTATTTCGTATGATCATTAATAATGTTATTTTATATAGATGTTGAATTATAAAATTATAAAGTGAATGAATTTAATATCATTTTGAAGTTTGTAAATAATATTGTTTTGATGACTAGATACTTTGAAATTCATGTTCTATTAGGTAATAAAATAGAGTGCTTGCGACAAATATACGGGTAAAATTCTCGATACAGGAATAGCGATATATTTATGTGGAGGGTCATTATTAACTATAAGGAGAGAGTCGAATGAATGAAAAATAAGTATGAAACAAAGGTTATACAGACGTGAAATGAGAGATATTATTCATTTAATAGATTCTCCATTATATTTTTTTGTATATTATATTCAATTTGAAATTATTGTCATATTCCTTCGTATACGAATAAATGTAAAAATTTTCCACAGTAAAATGTATAAGTGTGTATCATGTATACTAAGAGATATATAAAGTGGCATGATGATTGGATCTGTTGAAATGCGAGTCGACCCTCTCGCGACCAAGAATAATTGAGGGACTTTTATCATCTAGCCATTTCATGATTGAAAATGGTCATAAAACAGTCGTCTTAAGTCTATAAGCGTCTGTATATTTTTTAATGTCAAACTGTAACAGTGAGATATTCATCGCGAGTTCGTTGTTGAAGGTATATAGTTATTACTTGATACTTTAATAGAAACATTTGAATAAAAATGAATAAAAAATAGGTCATAAACTTTTTACATTTAATGTCGTGTTGAATTTTCAATAAAATTGTAGATTTTAACGTTTTAAAGTTCCATTACATGTAGAAAGATTAAATACACATGTATCATAAAACACTGGGCTTCACTATTAGTCTGGTTCGTTTGCTTTTAGTGTAGCATACAAAAAAATCTAGCAGGTAAATTGTGAGTATAAACATGTATATACACATATAAGGCTGTGATGGAAGGAGATTGCGATTGTGGCAGTTAAAAAGAGGG
>JAQQBR010001831.1:5484668-5503899 GCA_030347285.1 Microctonus hyperodae
AAAAAAAAATAATAAATAAAAATTAAAAGAAGAAAAACAAACAGAAAACAAAGAAAATAAAAATGTACAACCGGATGAAATAAAATAAAATGAGAAAAATGTCAACTGCATATACCACCGCAACCACATCGGGGTTAAATGCCAACAATTATTTTATCTATTATACAGGTTACTAAACAGCATCCATGGACAAGGGCAAGCATATTTATTTTATGATGAGGTGAATGGAGTGTGGAATATGATGTGTGCTGCATGCGAAATATATCGGGTTAGTGCATGAGAGAGATATGAGTGAGAGAAGAACGGAGTGTATATGTAGAAGTGGAGAAATGTCCAGTTGCTGGGCGTGCACTTTATGCACGTATGAATACCAAGCGCGTGATCGGAATGCCAAAGCCATTGGATTTGGAATCACCGCGAAATCGCAACGGAACGACCAATCATAACAGCAATATCTCATCTACCACCAGGTTCGACAGTGCTGTGACTTTGCTGACACAGTGATGCATCGAATAACAAAAAACAAATAGGAAAAAATAAATAAATAGAATGAAAAAAAAAAAACGATATTGAAATTTCACTTTTTTGATCGTATCAATGATGTCATCTCTATATTCGTAAAATGAAATGTTTTTATATACGTACATTTGAATTTATAGTGTATGTTAGTTCACTGAAAAGTATTATATAGATAACTTTTTCTGTGTGCTATATACTTTGGCATACGCGACGTCACGCGCTGAACGTAAAACTTACTGTACCTAGATTCTTATACGTTATTTGCTACTTTTGTGTGTTCTTTTACTGGTGTTAGCAGAATTGCTCGATAATATTATGTATACGTCACGAACATATATAAAGTTTGTTGAGAGTGTGTAACGTGAAATATAAGGACCAAGTTGAGTAGTGGAAATGCTGTTTTTCCGGGCTCAATGACGTTCAGTAATCCTAGAGGGTGAAAGCCAATGACACGGAAATGGATGGAGTAAAGTCTTGTATATTACATTTCCCATCATCATTGATTGCTGTTATATATGTACTAAAATCAAAATCAATAGCAAAAAAAAATAAAGAACATCATGTTTGCGTAATTATTTTTAATTTTACAGGAACATTATGTATAAGATACATTTTTAAGATTTTTTTTAGAGTTTCTCTACAATTTTGAAAGTTAAACATATTTTAATAACGTTAAAACTGGAATGTCAATTGATATTAATAAAATTTTGTTATTTTTAATTGTTACAGATGTTCACGATCCGGAAATTACTCATGTTCTCGCTGACGCCGGTCAGAATGTTACATTGGAGTGTCCAGGTGTGTCGGAGCGCTCTGTTATTTCTCGACTTGTTTGGCGCGCCAATGACAATAGAATTGTCGAATACGGCAGTCAAAGCACTACATACTTTGTTCATCATAATCGAATTATTCTGTCAGAGAGGAATTTTACACTGTTTTTTCGTCCGGTACAATCAGAAGACAGTGGCGAGTATCAATGCATCGTAAACAGCCGAAATATTCCTGAAGTCATCGTTAATCTCACTGTGCAAGGTAAGAAAAATAATATACACACAGATGTGTTTTTTCATTTTATTCACTTTATGTTAATTCACAATTAATATTAAAGAACGGAATGATTTCGAATTTATATAGATACGAAATTAAGAAAATACGTGATGATAATTATATAAACAGAAAAATATGAAATTATCGAAATAAATATTTAAAAATGATATAAATATTTTTAATACCGTAGGAAAGTGAAAAATTGCTAGAAAATTATATTACATTTTTTTTTTCTTTACATCCACTTGCTTCGAGTTATACTACATGTACATGAGTACGAACTGTGGTGACTAGAATACTGATGCGAACAATATGTGAAGCAAAAATTGAATAGAGTAGCAATTCAAAGTTAGCACCAAACTCTATCTCAGCCAGTGAGTAGAGTGATAGTTGTCATGCGCATTAAATAGATGAGAACGTGATATTGCAACTTTTGATCGTCAAATGAAAATAATTACACTAGTTATGAATCTCGAGAATCCTTGATGATGTGACCAAATTAAAAATGAACGTCATGATAATTTCATCAAACAATTTTGCGTTCTATAAAATATTTGAGAAAGCAAAACTTTGTGCTGTAATATTCAACTTATTACAATATTCGTCGTATTTAATTTATTTATATCATAATGAATTTGATTAAATTTATAGTTACTTTAATTTTCACAAATTTCTCTTTGGATAATTCAATAAGAATGCCATTTGAAGTATGAAGAATTATCAATTTAATATAATTATAATAACAACTTGTTAGATGAGCAAATAAGTTCTATAATTTAATTCTTTAATTTTATTGATTCAACATGAATTCATAAACCTGATGAAAAGTAGATATAATTTAACCGAAACGCGTCAAACAAATAAATTCATCTTCAGTGTGATCACCCTTCAGTTGTGATTAAAATTTCCATACAAATAAAAAAGTATTTTTTCCAACATTAGTTGGCGGTCACCATATTTTTCATTCATTCATCGTGGTCGTAATTTGTGTTCAGGAAACTAGTTTACTGCAAAAGTTTTCCAAGTTTACTTAAGCTCAGCGTTGCTCGACGAACATCGAGATGAGAAGACGACCAAATTTGTGGGGTGCAAAAGGGAGACCATTCCCACTCGATCGTACCCACTCTTGTCGAAGTCCTAATCTTTTATTTTAAAATCAAGTTACCCCTCTTCAATGTTTGCTCAAAGTATTTGTACTTCATTCCGATTCGGCATGAGCTTCTTGGAACGAATCACGAATATTATAGTGTGACCGACACTGATTTTTAAATTTCGTTCAGCCAATTGAATTCCACATTTCTGTTCGTTGCCAACTATGTCACGTTTTTCTTTCTTCTCTCTCTACATTATCCAATATGTTTAATAATTCCTATACGAAATCCTATTTATAGTCATTATGATATGAGATCTGCACCTAAAATATTCACGAATATGTGTGCATAAAAAATACCCGACTGTTTAGAATAGAAAATCATCCTTCAATATGACAATACACATCCGTTTTTAGAATCATAATTTTTATAGGTGTGTAAAAGTAGACGAGTATTACAAACTGTATTTCATGAATTTGAAAATAAAACTAAATCCCACAACGATCTGTCGGAGGAAATTGAATTTTGTCGGTTACATTGATCTGGATGAGGGGAGTCGCGTACAAAATTCACGGGATTGCGTTTATATATGATATAGTATAGCTGGCCATATGTGAAAATTCGTCGATTCTTCTCACGTATCAACCCAGTGGTAACCAATACCGACTACCCGTTATATCAACCATTAAAATGAATATTTCTTCAAATCCTTACTGACGATATATTTGCTTTCGTTTTTTATCTATAGGCTCGCTCACATACCACTATCTTTCTAGTCTTATTCTTCCAAGACAGATACTATTCCTTTGCTGACACGTTCCAGGCATTGGATTAAGGTTACCCGCATTTTTCTTACTTCCTCTGTGTCGCTGTAGAAACAGGTTACAATTCATCTCGACAAATTGTTGTGGAAAGTCAGATAATGGGATACGTGCATGGAGAATACAACATCATTACACAAATTTGTATAAACAGAACGTTTTTATTTATTTTTCTTCCCTAAATGCACACTAAATCATCAAACATGACAGTTTAATTATTAATTGGAATACATTTATTCATGGGAAATAAGACTTTTTAATCGATGACGTGTATTATTTAGAAAAAATATACATTGCAAAGACAAAGATTTTTACATGTATTTTCTTTCATTGGAATATATTTATTAAAAATACTATAATATGTATAAAATGAATGAAAATTAATTTAGGTGAATTCTGATTTCTGCTGACAAAGAGCAAATGGTATTCATGTAGCATAGAATGTTTGGACGATTCACGTGAATTTAGTTCTAAAGATTATAATGGAAGTTTTAGCTTCGTACGTTTGATGTATATTATTGTCTCTCAACTAATTCAATCACGGTACAAAAGACCTTTTGTTAAATTTTAATTATATACGTATAAATTCGTGAATGTCTTGTGTACACAAATTATTTTTGATTTTCATTCAATGAGAATATTTTATTAAATTCAGTAAATTTTTCATTTGTGAAAAACTCTCCATTTTATTTCTATTTGGCTAATGTGGCTATATTCATACAAGTATAAATTAATTCGAGCTTAAACGTAAGTGTTAATTTTACTAAAAATACTTTTTTCTTTATTAGACTTTTCAATACCCTTTTCTATTTTCATATATCCATTACATTTATCTATACGTAACATATAAAGAGTTGGCATGTCGTGGACAATTATAGTAGGTGTCTTAATAATCTCATTTCAGTATTAAGTACTATTAGATATTCCAAATATATTCAAATAAATGTATAATACGAATCAGTATCATTATATTCCATCAAATATTAATATTTATCCATCACTAAGTAATGACTAACAATAGTTCAAAATTTCTCTCTTAGCTATAGTCAATGTTTCAAAAAAGACCACATGACATAAAATGGCTTTCGTTCTTTATTAAAAATTCTGATATTCATCTTGGTCTTAAATCCTTGAATTATTTCTGATATTTATATGAATATGTTTTAATTTCAAGAACTATTTGTGTCTGTCAACTGAAAATACCAACGAGAATTCCATCCCTAATGTAAGCTCACATAACACGTCACAATATGTATGGATGCAAGATGTGACCGATATTATCGACAAATGACACCGTTGTACACTCAACCTGTCAAAGTGCCAATGCTTCATGGCGAGTTCAATCTGCCACGACACTAAAGGGGTTGAGATTAGTAGGATTGATATGTCGGTTCCGCCTACATACGTATCGCGAGTGCCTCAATGTATTCGACATAGTACAAAGCTTATTCTACAAAGAGCATGTTAAGTTAGGCAGCAGAACAATCATGAAATTTATAATCCTATTTTTTAATCACATCAATTCACATAGTATTTATAAAACATCAATGACACTTGGTTGTCTCGTTTTATTTATATTTGTAAAATTAATTATAAATGTGTACAAAAGCACATAAAATAAAATGATTTGAAGATTGATATAATCTTTCGCGCTGGATTGGTCGCAATGAAATTGGGCAAACGAAGAACGAGAGGGTGGCTACCCTCTTATATTCCTCCGTCCTACGCAATAAAATGGTCCTGATGATTATGGCCACCCATTGCCCATGAAGCTCAACCGGGAAGAGCCCTGCCAATCCAGAGGTACTTTGCTATAATGTCCTGGACGGATCTTGAGAATGATCGTGGAAAAATAAAAAAAATAGAAAAAATAAAAAAGAGGCCTAGCACTGAGCTTGAGAGTGAGTAACTTACTCGACGCTTGGCGACAAATGATTTCACCAAATCACCCACATATATCCCCCTAACTGTTATCCATTCTATCTGTTCTTCGTCGTTGGGGATTTTTTTTTTCACGTCTTTTACATCGACGACTTTATTCAGGGTGATTCATAGTGTGGATTTAAACCCGTGAATTGAAATTGTTTTGCTTGGAAATTCGAATGAAAATCAGACAACCATATTGGATGATGCATTTGAATTGAAAATATTTTAACTGTACTAACGAGAGCGTAACTTAAAGGGCTTATTTTATTCATGCGCGTGTGATTCAAATGTTCTCTTTCATCGTGAAGTCAAATCTATTCATATGCATGACGGAGTAGCGCAAGATATATGCAAGCAACTTGGTTGAATCTCATTGGTCTAACCATATTCTCGTAATTATTCATGAAAATCTTGTCATCATCGTGAATCCTCTTCTACACTATCTATTTCATTCAATTTAACACTTGTTTTTCTCTCAAGAATATTCATATCATAAAATCCTTTTCAACAATAACAGCACTCAAATGAAAATAAAATATTAAACGTTAGTTACAATTAGAAGATTAATAATTTGTCATTTATTAATTTACTTTGGCTACAAAATCTCCTTACTCTCCATCAATGGATTATTACAGTGTCATATGGCTACTAATGATTGGCCACGTTTACCATCAGCACCTAGTTGCGCTGGGATTATCATCAGGATGGTCTGAGCGACGCGTCATCGATCTCCCCTAAATGCGCCAGCACACGAAAGCACCCGAGCGAATGGTCTAATGCTAACGGTATCTCTACCAGTTTGTACATAAACTCACACATAAGTATAAGCACTCGCAAGTACATATATATTATATATGTATATACATGTGTGTGTATACACTAATACCTAAACTCAACATCTATGAATCCAGGGAATAAGTATATCCCTTATAACGTGGGATTACGAACACGGAAGTTGGCTTTTGATGGTAATCGGATCCTTGAAAAATTGTTACCTTACGTCACGCAAAAAAGACGCCCATCATATGATTTTTATCGTTTATGTTAGTTTGTTTTGTTTCAGACAATTAAATTTTTTATAATATTATATGAATATTTAGAGGGGGGAAAAAAATACATTTATATAAAGAAGTATGTAATGAATTTAAAATTTTTTTACATAGGTGTAAGTGTTTTTTTTTTTTATTTAATGGTTTTTTGGACAGATTTAATAGTATAACAGAATGCAGAATCTATGTCAATAAATTTTTGTTCAAGTGAACAAGCACCATCTCATGATAAAGCAGTCCATTTCATTAACCAGAGGCTGCTCTAATCTGTCCACCCACTTTCGCTTCATCCATATATATGTATATATGTATATATTTTCCCTTGTAAGCTCTAGTTTATCCCTTCACAGTGGGCTGGGATCTGTAGCTGGCGTGGAAATAATTCAAAATCAATTATCCATTACGTAGAATCAATACTGAAAAAATTTAATCAATGATAATGAAAATTTCGAATTTCTTTTTTATGTAATAAATAAATTTAATATTCATTATAATTCATTGGAATGCTATATGGAAATTATTAATATAAATATAAATGTGCAAGGAGTTGATGATGAATTGATTTTTAAAATTTTATTCATTCTAATTGCATAATTTGTTTCTTGAATTTACCACTAAAATCCTATTTGAGGCAGCCCGTATATTGACATGAGTAATTATCCTCTGTTAAGAAACATCACGCTTGTAAGTTTGTATCGGAACCATAAACTTTAGTTGTTTCATGTATATTCAAACAAACAGAAATTCTGAGACTGGATAGTAATATTGTTATAGACATTTCTCTCTTGGGCTCACTTATACACATTTAATTTGAAATTTCCCAGAATGATGATATGTAATAAATCAACTATAATGGCTTAATAATTGTCCATGATGATAAAATATCAAATAATGTATATATGTCAAAAGAAAAATGATGAATAAATAAAAACTCGTGTTTAAATAATGCCAAAATATTAAAAAAAATATATTAAATAAAATTTTAAAATACTGGGATTGATAAAAAAAAAACAAGTAAATGTTCTAAATTATTGTACACTCTGGATTCGAAATTTTCTGCAAAAAATCCAACGAAATATTTTCGCATACGAGAAAATGGCGGTGAAGCGTAACTGGGACACCGAGGTCAGAATGGTTGCCAACCTAGAATGGATAAAAGCTAGAAAAGGGATACCTTTCACTTGAAGCAAATAAAATTCTTTCATTGGAAAGAAGTCTTCGTGTGCACATCAGAGTCTCCGACTAAGATATTAGGATATTTCAAGACGAAGAAAACTGAGAAGACAAAGAAAATAATTGTAGAAGCGAGAACGATGGATGAAAGAAAGAGGGGTAAAGTAGAGAATATAGAATAACGAAATTGAAGGATTACAGAACCATCCATAAAGTAGAAGTGAGAGTTGAAACAAAGTTATATTTTTCAATGTTGATATGCATATATTTATATGAATCCATCTAGTTGAAGAGACTCAAGTGCCTGCAGCTCCAGGTGAATGAGTGTCAACGGCAACGACATTAACCAAGCAAAACATGAAAATACAAACTGAAGCTTTTTTTTTTTTTTTCATGCATCAGCAAACGTCACATGCACAACTCATCAAAGGCCTCATTCATTCATCACTTTTTACTTCCATTCCATATCATTGTTGAGAGCATTACTTTCTCATATTCACTCTTTTTCAACTTATTGAACATTGCATAAGTTTCTAATTTTTCATAATACAGTTTATTTGAAAAAACATTCATGATTATCGGCAGAAATTTAATTATAATTTTTCTATTATTATTAATGAAGTAAAATAATCAATTAAATCGTTGGCAATATTCAACAAACTAAATAAATAAAGAAAAAATAAAGCATATTTCCTCATTCTTTATTTTTTTTTTCTATTTTTTTTTTCTTCCCCTTAATCTGCGAGAATACATAAAAGAGCTGCATTGAAATTCTTGAAGAAAATATTCCGATGAAAAGCCACGCAAGTATATACAGTGTATGGACATTTTCTATATACAAGTACTATCTCTACGGGAAATCCACGAGTGTAGAAGAGCCAAACTGTGCCACCTGGAATTGTGTCGGCAGCCGTACCACTTCTAGGAGAGGGGCGATGAATTCAATTGCTCGACGCGTCTCCACATTCTCGCATTCGCACATCCACTCACGCCCGTTGTCAACTCACCTCACTCTCTTCCTCTCGCTCCTTGACTCCATACTCTTCCAGTCCTGTGTTGAATTCTCTTCAGTGTATGCTACAACACTACCATTCATATATACATGTATATGTGTAACATCGCGCATTCGTCGTGAATGCAAGGGACACTTGAGAGAGACCAATACACGGCATTCCCGAAGAACGACCTCAAGAGGATGGTGAGGAAAATGGGAGGGGTATGACATCCGTTGACTTGATGAATGTTCTGTATATTCCGGCGATAAATGAACCACAAATACATTTAAACGAATAATATATGTTATATTTTTGTAATTTAAATTTAATGTTTTATGTTTCCTGTATAAATGCGATAATAGCCATCATTTATTTTTTTAAATATAGTATATTTGTTTATATTTTTATGATTATTATGAAGAATGGAGAAATTAATGAACGTTCGAATATCGAAGAATTTTGAAGAAAAATTGTGAAGCCCATTTATTCAGAAATAAGGACGGAAACAAATGAGTAGAAGCGAAGTGGAAGAGAAATAAAAAGATAGAGGAACAATACAATGAATGCAAACTCTCGACTGTCGTAAAAAAAAATTTTTTTCTCTTTATTGTACTGGTACTAACGGGGGAATGGCAATTTATTCCAATCGATTAGCAATTAACTTCTCTGTCCTTGAGAAACAAAGAAACATGGCTGTGCAATTTCGTGAATATGTTCATGACAATGTCAATGTTTTTGTTCAATAGCTGATATCAACAGAAGCAACAAGATGTAAAAATATCGAGGGAAAAAATAAAAAAGAATTATTTTTAAGTAATAATGGATGCTCATATAATGTGAATAAATATATATATATATGGAAAGTCATTTGCGATGTATCAAATGGAAAGAAACTTTCTGTTATAATACTGTCGACACGATTGTAACTAAAAAAAATTGTCGCTCGATCAATACATGTGAAGTGGATGCACTCTGTGAAAACGAACAATGGCCTACGGGTATAAAAACAAAGAATGTTAAAAAAGAAAGAAAAAATGAGAAAAACAGAAGGGAAAAAAATTATTGGAGAATAGAGGAACATACATGACTAAAATAGAGTAGAGAGAAGTTTTTCGTCATGATGTCGTTGAGGGAATATTGCCTGGTACATCTTTCGCACTCAGTTATTTAATGGAAAATGAGAAAAATCGAAATATCAAAACGTAGAAAGAATGGAAAATGCGCAAAAGTAACCGATCTTCCATATGTCCTCTATTTTCTGTTGGTCAGACCGACAAACTTTTTAATGACAAGATACTCCCACAGGCAAAGAACGGATTCGAACTTTTCCAACTGTAAATCCCCGGACAAATCAAAAAGTGTCGCGCAATTTTTCTTACCGACTCTTAAAATGAACGGAGCAAAATTTCGAATTTTGCTCTTGGGGTTGCATCGACTTAAGACGTGGAATAAGTTAAGCGCGATGAAAATTGAAGCGATGCCAGAACAAATTTCACTCTTTATAATTGATTATAACTATAAACCAAAAGCAATCGTGATTTATTGCAATTATTTAACTCTTAAACAATAACGTTGAAAAACTTTTTATGAAAAATAATTTAATATAATTAATATGATAATTTAATAACCATAATATAGTCGTGCATACATTTATTTTTAACTATCAAATAGATTAAACTTTCCGACGTTAATTCTTATACCTATTTAATAATTCTACTTATTAATGATTCCTATCAGAGAAAACTTATGACCAAGTCTGAATAACTTTGCAAGCTGCCATTTTGAAAGATGCGAAGGTATCAAGCTGGTTTATTTAAAAGTGAATATATTAAAATATATATTCCATGTTGCACGAACGAGTTTCGGGACGGGTAAACATTTAGAAGTTGCGCGTCATTTAAAAGTCTTCACTCAGCTGCATTCAATAAAATGTCTATCAGAAGCCAAACTGAAATAGACAGTGAAATTTATTAAAGATTAAATATATATGCTAATGAATATTATTTATTAAATATAAAATTTTCATTCATTAATCATTTATAATTGTGTAATAAAATCATTTTAAAATATTATTGCTGTTAAATGATGAAATGCTTCCATAACACTTTTATAATTATAATCTAACTTGCCACTGAATAACGATTAGTTTACATTAAGGCTTTACATAATGGTTGAAAAGCACGCAACGTGAATGAAGCGTACAATGATTAAAAGCACCTTATAACCTAATGGTCTTTCCACCTGTGTCTCCCACAACAAATCATATTATATTTTAGTTAATAACATCAACAGTCACTTACTGCTTAGTACTATTTTAATGTATTGACGAATATTGATTGAATATATAAATACAAAATAGAGATTGACGTGATCATGATGATGACGATGACAACAATATACTCACAAATTAATTGAAGCTGGTAACTAACCGGGGCATCCGGATTATCTGTTCGTCATGAAGGTACCAGTACTATATGGTAACATGGTGATGGTGCCAACTATATGTACTGTTGGCGTTAGAATCCCTCTGGTGCCTGGTGGCCAGTCAGAAATGATTCCCGTTGCTGTACATGGAAACAGATGAATAATGCAACGCATCACGTCAACCGAGCCGCTGCGCACATTGCAAATCTCATCCTCTGGACGATACAGTTGCCTCCCTCGCATAGTGGTTGAGGAAGTTGCAATGTCACGATTGGTTCGGAAACTAACTTGTTTAAACATATATTCTAACGATAATCTGCAATAATTTCACTCAGCATCCCAAATTTCCACAAATGTCATTTATTATTAGCATGCATTCTAATTTAATGGTACGTACGATACATTATCTGTAGAATGGTTGTTATGCAATAAAGTACAGGTACATATCGGAAGCATATGAGATAAAATTTGTTTATTATAAATTCTATACCAAAGTTATATTGAGAACATCAGACATTGCGTTGCAATATTTATTTCTTTATTCAAAGATAACTTTGATGTATCTGTAGACTTGATTGTAATTTTTGTTACTAAAGTTAGTTCTGTCGATATTTCAGTAATAATATAATTATGAGAGAATAATTAATTAATTAATTTTTTTTTTTTTATAAATGACAGTTACATCGCTTGGTTTATTTTGGTACAAGAATATGCTTAAATATTGAATTTGATTAAGCTATTTTGACTGCGGTCAAACGTTAAAAATTCGAACTCACGTACAATTCTGTCATTCTAAAAATAAATTGTGCCAAGCATTAGACTTCCATCAATAATGCTAGTTTTATGAGATCCAGTATGTATAAATTTGATTATAGTCATACGTATCCTTTCTTTACCAATAGTATCAGTTATATTTTAAGATTATCATGATTATTAATATAATGAGAAGCTCTCTGGTGATGCGATATTACGTCCAGAATATAAAATGATCTGAAGTGTATAGTTAAAGTCTACATCGTAATAGACAAAAGCTTAAGTACCAGTGAACTTTTAAAGCATTTGATGTGAGTGAGATGACCCCAGCGGTGTTCTTCGACCTCCAGTTAACCAAGTCTTCCTCATGATAGTTTGAAAGTTATAAAAAAACCTCATATTCCATCGAAGAAGAAAAGAAAACGAGAATTTCCATACAATAATTAGATCTCTAAATTACTATAATAAAAGAATATATAATTAAGTTTTTTTTTTCCTTCTATTTTCTGTTCGGTAGTATAAAAAGGACGAGCAAGACACCGCAAAAAAGCTCGAAGAATTAATTCTTTCACTTTTATTCACAGATATATGTATTATATTTTTATGTTTTTTTTTTTTTAAATTTTTATTTTATCATTTTTATACTCGCAATAATTTACAGTGATGCTGTCGTTATAAATTTTCTAACTTTTATTTTTTTTCCCCGAAGTAATTTTAGAAAAAAATGCATGAAGCATTTCATTATTATTAAATAAAAAATTTCACAGATTAATTTTTTCTGTTAGCGAATAGATATTTTAGTATTTGAATTTATTCATAAACTGAATTGAATAACATAAATAAATATTTTATATTTGAAATATAAATTCCTAAAAATAACATATAATCCAAATGAATATCAAAATAAAAAAAAATAAAAAAAAATGAATACTACGTGGTGAAAAGTAAAAAAAAACTGTGAAATGAAATAAAATAGAAAAGAGTTTACTTTGAAGGAATTGAAGCTTTTACAGATAAAAGCTCGCCGCTGACCAAGTACTCTCACTAAAAGTGGAACTTGACGTAAATCGATCATTAATCGCAATACAATAAACGATGTAAGAACGTAAGAAGGATTGAATTCCAACCTTTTATTTTTTTATATATCAAATGATTATTCGTCCGCATCAAAAGTTCAATCACTGAAGTAACTCGGATAACAATTCCAATAACACAATTATGAAATGTATCATATACCAATTACATATATCTTTCATATTATAAAATGAATACTTTTGTGAACCTTCGCAAATTGTATCATACAATTCCATGAGTTATAATATTAGACTTGAGGTAATTTGCGAGTAATCCTCTGCCACAAGACCTCCAATGGTAGGTCGAAATTAAAAGCAGGGTCATTGCCATAAACGTTCTCTTCCAAAGCCAGTAGAACCATTAGAATTAACAGACTTACCAAAGCTCATGGATATATAGAATTAATGGTAGCAGTTGCTCGTCTCAACTCTGCAATTGCACTAACGAAAGTGCTAATGATTAATTGACTCTTTTGTTCCATAATGATGTATGAAATCCCCCCCTTGTCACTTTATTAATGACATTTTCTCCTGGGCATATATGCATATCTACATTCGTGAAATGTTTATTCTGAAAAATAAACTTGCATATATTTGATTAATAATATTTTTTGTTTCCACCACTTTAATTTTATTCAAGTATTACAATCTTTATTAACACGGTGCCAATGTTATTTACCTATTATTCTGTGACAGTATATACGAATGATTTTGTCACGTAGAGAAGGAATAAAATGTCCGCAGTGGTGTACCACGCGAGATTGCATGTCACCCAAGAAGTCCGATAATTGGACTGAAACGCTTGGACAATTATTCCCATTGGTAACTTACACGTCAGACTCGATTGGATTACATTTAAACGTGAGATGCATATTTATATCAGCATTCTATGGAATAACAAATGTATTTTCAATTCTTTTATATCATTCTGTGGAAAATATTATTACACGTGGTATTGAAAACTTATATTTCTATATCTTTTGCAATTATTTCAATTGCATTTTCATAATATTATCTTTAGAATAATATTACGACATTGAAATAATAGAAAGAAGAAAAATGAATCAATATTAAATCAGCTTGGACATTTTTATTTTTTTTTATTAAAATTGAAAAAAGTCCAGCTGGATAAAGTGAAAGTCGTTTTTGTGAAAATAGAATAGAATGAAAAATAATAGGAGTGAATGATAATCTTGAAGAGAAGAACAAACGATGAGAAAAATATGAGATGGGTGGTGGCACAATGACGTGTAGAATCTTGGCTTCAGGCATTTCAGAAAAGTTACTTTCATTTCTTCATTGACTTTGAAGTGAAGAGTTAATTAAATTGAACGGGTAAAAGAATAATAGTAAATTGTTTTTTACCAATCACAGAACAATGAAGTAGAAAAAAGTGCAAGTGCTCTTGGTTCATTCCACTTTACAAATAATACTTTATACATGTATATTGTTCAAATATTTATCATTAAATTTATGATATAATTTTTTTTTCGATAATAGTTTTCGTAATTAATTATTAATTAATAGATATCCATGGAAATAAATAATAAAACTGTATAAAAATATGTATAATATTGAACGATTTCGTTCCTACCACACATTTTCTGTAGTCTTCTTTACTTCTTACCACAAAGAAAAGCAATTCACATCGCAAATCCAACCACTACAAGTCCAAGAAATTATTGGTATAAGGAATAGAAATTGAAAAGCGACGGTTAAGTGGCAATATGTCGTTGTATGGGATCTGAGATCATAGTTGGCAGGGAATGGGTGTTCGAGATGGTCGTAGGAGCTCGTTCAAGGCGATTTTTATTTAAGATAACACGTTTCTATTCCCCATAAAATTGTTCAAACTGCAAAAGATCATTGGTTCACATTTAATTTTCACTTAGTATATGTGTATGAAAACGAATAAAATCCCGAGAATATCTCGAGAATTGGTTATTATTTTTATAAATCAAAATTATTATTTTTTTTTTCTAGAATTGATATTATTAAATATCGAATGCTTTACACTCGCATAATCTTTCCTTTCTTTTTTTTTTTTTTGTTCTTGCTTACATTCATTCACTCTTTATTATATTATTACATGCTCCATTCAAGTGTGATTGTCGATCGCAACAATTTTAGCATTAGCTAGTTGCCCATTAACGCATGCAATTCACAGCGCATAATGGCCATCGTGGCTTCAACCTCATTTTTCCCTACGCCCATATTACCCGCTCGGTTCCTAATGACCATAGCGCCATTGTCGTTATTTTTTTTATAATCTCCCATTACCATTGTAGTTGTGGCAAAGTCCCCTAATATACAATTGCTAAAACAAACCATCTCCAAGTAAAATATTCTTACTAACAAGCTATTATTAAAAGAAAAAAAAAACTTTGCCTTCGAAAATCGATTATATATTTGAATTATCTTATTTGCATTCTCGTAATTTTTCATCCGTAAAAATAAATCGTGGGAAAAAAACAACAACTTTTAAAATTTTATTCTTGTATTAAAACTTTTTCCAAATCAATTATGATCTTAAGTATTTATACACAATTATAAATTTTTATATCATTCACAAATTCTGAGAGGTTTTAAAAATTCTTTTATAACAAATACTTTTGAATATTAAGTTATAAAAAATAAATGCGAGTTTTAGAAAGAGGAATAAAATAAATTCAAGAATTAATACAGAATAACTTTGTTTAATTTTTTTTTTTCTATTATAATTAAATTAACAAATTTAAAAGGCATTTAATTTTAGTGGGAAATTAAATTCAATTGATTATTTTAGATATTGAAATATTTATATTAAAGTTATTTATCGATAATTAAAATGATTTTTGTTGAGCACTGGAAAAGATAGAGATATTGTACATAAAAATGTATGCCAGCCATTTAATTGTTTTATCACAATATAAGCTCATGGATGGAAATGAGGTACTCAACATTACAAACCCTTCTCCATGCTCGCAAACTCGTCTCCATGCAATTTAACGATGTTTATCTTCTAGAATTTTTTAACAGGTCCACAGAACGAAATGAAACATTGAAATTATGGACAAAGACCAACGCTTGTCTCTTTTATTTATTTTTTTTTTAATTAAATACAACTGTAAAATGCAGAAATATAATATATATTTAGATTGTCGACTATTTTGAAAAAAAATATATAAATAAATAAATATTATACATGGAATAAAGTTTCTTTTTGCCAACAACTTAGTCTCAAATACACTTAACTTTTCAAATGCATTTATTTGTATAAATCAACTGCATCATATATTCTTTTTTATCTACATATGTACGTGTATGTATAAGAAAAAATACTTTTATTTGTTGATCCATGCCAGAGTCGTAAGTAAATTCAAAGAGTGAATAGCAGTATGGTAATTTTGAAAAGTAATGAAAATGTAAAATAATAATATATATTTTCTGAAAAAAATTTCTTATGAAACGACAATCTTAAAAACTTTATTGGCAAAATATCTAAAATAAAATTACACTTATTATTTTTATATTTATATTTTATAAATATGTAAATGTAAAGTAATAAAGGGAATAAAATAGTGATTGATAATTTTGAATTCACCATTAGTTTAATAAGTTTTCGAAAGGATTTAATATTTTTATATAAATTTGATTTTTTTTTTTTATTTTATTTCAATTTATATATGTCATTGATAGTCTGAGAAAATGAAATAATTATATTTATTGAATATATTTATATTATCAGTAGTATAATATTCAATATTCATTATAATATTTCTGAAAGTTGACAAATACAATTTTATACAAACCATAATTTAATTTATTTAACTATAATTAGATTGATATATTCATTAAATATAATATTGTAAAATATTTAGATATGAAATTATAATGAGTAATTCATTTTACACAAATTGTTATTCAGCCACATTCAACAAATTTACTAATTATCAATTATTAATCCCCACTCAAAATACTGAAATTATTTTCTCAGTGAGAAAACTATTACAAATATGTACTAAAAGTTCATCTCACAATTTTTTTTTTCACATCATTAAAAGTTGTGAAAAAAAAAAATCAAACAACAATTTTTCCTCTCGTTATTATTCAATTACTTTCATTTATTTTAATAAATAAAAAGTATCGAGCAATTTTGCATAGCATATTACAAAATGAAAATGTACGTGAAACGCATGCTCAAAGGCGCCCCCGTTGAATATCCATGAAAATCGATTCGGGGTTGACTACAAGCGTGTATAGGTTAAAGTGTTATAGTTTCAAATAATATTAATCCTTTAGACAGTTATCTTACTTAATGTTAAACTGTAAACATGAGCATTCGTGTATTCACCCTGTATACATATTTTTATTTCTATATTTTTTCATTCATTTTTTTAACTAATACTCGAACAACAAAAAAATTTGTTTCCATTATATTCCAACAAATATATACATTCTACTGCCGTCTACGATGTGTACACTTTATGAGAAACACCAAACAAACAACAATATCCAGTACATACATGGTTTTAGTACACAGTATAATAATGGATTAAAGCTGAAAGGAATTTCGTCCTCTTTTTATTTTTATATATTTGAAAAATACAACCAAATTTTGAAATAGTAATAAAAGAAAAAAATTTACGATAAAGAAGGTTATATATTTCCTTTTTTTTTGTGTCAACAAATTTTAAAGTTTGAGCGCGAGCATTTGATGTAGGTGGGAAAATTAGAAGAAGTGATTTTAAAGAGCCATTACTATAGAAACGAGTGAACTGGGGTTTCACGATGAGTCGTGGATACGAGTTTGAAAGTGTACGTTCAGTGAGAATCGCATTCACAGCACTTTTATATTCTACAATGGCAACCTTTGTAAACCGCACGACTGAGTCAGTTTAATATAAAGAAGAAAGCGGATTTGTTTTCATATCGGTTGACTACATGCATTTTATACTGGATACACGTTTTTATTTCCAACATATTTTATATTTATATACAAAAATTATTTATACACTCATCATTGTGTCTGTATAAAAACCGATAAGGAAATCTCGATATCATATACTTTAAGTATATAAAAAAAAAATATATTTATACATGTATATACGTCACAGCGAAAATTCTGAAGAAATAGTGCGAAAATCACATAAGTTTTTTTGATGACTAAAAGTTTTTGCTCGATTTTTCTCTCTTCCAGTCTTTTCTTCCTACTCCTTTACGGCAACGGCACTAAACCGCCGGAAAGTAGAATGGGAAAGTCTTGCCGAGTTCACTTTCGTAAAGTTTCTTTCGAACCATAGGGCGTACAATATGAGTATGTGTGTGCGTGGATTTATGGCAAACGAGAGGGCAAAACCTTCACACGAATAGTGCCTATAACATTCAACCTTTTGTTTTTTTTTTCTTCCGGTTTGTGCACACGCGTATTCTCTCGTATTTCCAATAATTCCACTTATTCCACAACTACATAAACACACCGATCGTTAAATAGACACTACACAACGCAAGCTTTAAAAATTAAACCAATAACAAATAATATTGTGTCAATATTGGAACTATAACTAGCTTCATTCCCTTGTCCATCAATCCCATAAATCACTTTGTACTTATGTATAGAGTATCAATAAATAAATAAATAAATAAATAAATACATATAAATATGTATCGTTAGATTGACAGCATTGAAAATTGCGACAAATATTTTACGTTACGTGGCCATGTATAATGCATGCCTATATCCAGTATACCACTGTATATAATAATATATATGCGTGCCGCATATACATATTGAGGGAAAATATACATATATGTCTATATGTAAATGTGAATCGAGTTGGAGAGGTGTCGAGTCGGGTGGATGGTGGTAATACATCGAGTTGGTACGTGAGGATTTAGATGAGAGATCGCACGTATTTGTATCGTCCAACATATTACCAGTTTTATGTTCACCCATCAAAACATTTATTCGTTTGACTTGCTCTATGTTGAAACTCTCTGGAGCTTTCTAACCTCGCTCTTCAGTCGCGAGCTTCGCAGACAACATTTCTTCTAGTTTTTTATTTTTCTTTTTATTTTTGTTATTTATCTTATGCACTCCTTCTCTCATCATATCCACTCTCCATCTATTTCTTTCAGACCCTATTCACGTCAAGGTATATTTGAAAGATTTAAAATAGCATCCATTGACATTTCAACTATCTATTTTGATATATTGTATTATAAATCCACTTATGCTAGATGCATTGTCCATTTGCCTGTTCTCTCGTGTTCAATATTTACGAATAATCTTCAAGTTATTTGCCTTTGGTATATTCAGAAAAATTATTTAAACTAAATACACATTTTAAATTCAAATATCTCATGATGAAATGTTAAATT
>JAQQBR010001831.1:5503999-5514853 GCA_030347285.1 Microctonus hyperodae
TGTTTGTATAAATGTCCACGAATTAAATAACTCTTTGTTAAAAGACTATGTGGAAATTTAACGATAATAAGTTGAATAAAATTTGAAACGTTTGTATGATAATAGAATTAAATGAATGTTATTAAACATTAATGATTTGTCATTCGAAAGATTGGCTAAGGACACGTCCCATAGGAAATACATGAGGAAATTCGTCTGGTGCGGTTCGAGGACGTTTGTCCTTAGCGGAACACATACACACATATGTATACTGCTGTCTTAACTTATGTCCCATCCTTCTTCTCTAAACCACTGGTCTCTCGGGATGCTTACTTACCCAGTTAGCATCTCCAACACCTCCCAAACCACTTTAATGTCACAATAATGGACGACTCAAGTGTATTTATTATTTATCCATTCACTAAAAATTTTTCACAGATAAATTCTACCTATATTTTTCTTTTAACTTTAGATTTTTATTTCTAATATTTAACTCAATATTTATCTGCATTCATACATTATTATGTCAACTTTTTCTATAGATAATATTTTTTTAATCGATAAAGTGCCATTAGAGAAAAAGTTTTCTTTCAATAAATGATTTTATCGACTTTATTACATTTTTTGAAAACAAAATAAATATCATTGTGATGACAAATGAATATAATAATTTTTCTCTCTCGATTTTTCAATGAACAGAATAGATTAGAGCGTCGTTTTTTAATATATACACACACACGTATGTACACATATAATAGTTTATCTAGCCGCGACTTGATTGATGCGTCTCTGGCCAACCCAACTCGGGATCTGGCTAAAGTGTTTTCGAGCTCTTGGCTACTGCATCCATGTATATCACCACTGTATATCTTCTCACCCGTCTCTATCCACCAACGTCGCACTCCATTTCACTTGATGCAAATAAAAATTCTTTACAAAAATCCAATTACGTTGTTATCTCTTTTTCAAAATAAAATGAAAAAACAAAAGCCAAATATTTAATTAAGTCTCGTTGAAACATCATAATAAAGTCTTTAATAATCTGAATTTATTCGAGAAATTCACTTGAAAAATTTAGATAATTATTTTTAATTCTAATTATAAATATATCTATATATCAAATAAAAAAATAATTGTAATTAATATAACATATTCATAGTCCATATAAAATATTTGTATTGATATTACTTTTTATTTTACGTGTCGTATTGAAATGAAGAATAAAAAATTGAAATGTTAAAAATGAATTATTTGAATTGGTTGAAAAGAAAACGAATATAGGTGCAGTATATGTATATATAAAGAAACATGAAACTGTGAAAGTGCTGTCGAAACTACGAATGTCGAGGATATAAAGGAGGAGAGTCAGAAACGCCCAGAAGTGGCCCCGGTGATAAAACGTTAAAAGCATCCTCATAGATCGTGAATACAGATGGAGGCGTTTGGTCAGCTCAAAGTCTATATGTATATATATTATACGAAAAGAAAAAAAAAATAAATAAACAAAATAAAATAAAATACATAAAGAACGATAAAAACAAAGCCAAAACAAATGCTAGAAAAAATAATATACATTATTTATTATTGATTCTATCACTAATAACACATATTGATTAATAAACCAGTCGAAAATATATAGTACAAAGTCATCATTTGATATAATATGTGTTACATTCAACATCATAGCAATATCATTTTCAATGTTTGATCATGAAGTATTGAATGAATAGTTAATTAATTATTATCTATAAAATATGACATTTCGATATTCATACAGGTTTCAATATTCATATAGATCCATTAACCTGATAAATATTTATGTTTTTTATATATAATTGTGAGTGTATTTCATCTGAAAGTTCTCGTAGAAATGAAAAAAAAAAATAGCCTGAAGAGTAAGAGACATAAAGAGACTTGTGACATGACATATTATCCGATAGGTTATTCATGTATTTAGATTCGAATTGATATGGTTCAGTAATTTTCACAACCACATAGTCAACTTGTATTTATATATCTAGGTTTCGAATATCAACTCTATTCGTTTGAAGGACATTGAAAGGACTGCTTGCTCATGTCTACATATTCATCAAAGCGATAAGCATAGAGAGACCCAACATTTCATCATGTACACAGGTCAATGTATATTTATTCACTATCGTATAAATAATCGTAAATGTATATCTTTGAGTCGTTTATTGTTATGAATGACTTTTAGATAAAATTTAAATATTGTTCATGTAGAAGATGAGAAAAAAAAATAGATATAAATACTGAATTTCTACACTAATGTGAATCAAGATTAATTTATAGGTATGTAAAAACGTGATGAGTTTTTAATTATCAATTTTGTTTCATGTTATGGAAAGATATATTCGTGTTTATTGTGTTCTTGTGTAGTAAATATTTTCTGCTCATGCAATATGTTCGTTAGTAGTGCAGAAGAGTATGATGAAGGCTAATGAATTTTAATACAAATAATTAAATTCAAAAATAATGTGGAATCACGAAACTTATTGTATAGAAGTAAAAGATTTCTGGAATGTTGCCGAATTATTTTGTTAAATTGCCAGAATTTTTAGTTCACGAAAATTAATAATATGAATGACAAAAATATATGTATGTAAGCTGAATGTTGAAGTTGCTTGAAGTCAAGTATAGTATATTGATTTTCAATGGGGCTTTGGTTAATTAAAGCTGATTGACATCTTATGAATGAATGGAAATATTTAATTCAATATTGACCATTAATCAAGATTATTTCATGTAGTGGTTATATTATTTTTTTCAAGAAAAGTTTCTTTAAATCGTAGAAAAACTAATTATAATTACTTAAATATCAAAGCAATATTCAGAGAATAATTTGAAATAAAAATGAACCTTTGGTTAATCTTCCTTAAATAAAATTAGAGCAAATATCAATTATTCAGAACAGTATATTTTATTCACATTCCCAATTAAGAATTATCAGATTAATTATTTTACCACGATTTCTTATTGATTATTCGTCCACTTTTAAATTTAATTTCATAAAATTTTCACCTGTGACAGATGAAAATAATTAAATATTTATCTGAAGTAATGTAAATTTAAATTGATTTCATGAAAAACATACGTGAAAAAAAAATCAAAATCAATTCTAAAAATAAAAAAATAAATAATTTAAATGAATCAAAAACTGTATTAATAAGTACAGTTCATAACAGATAGAATATTATATTTGATTTTTCCATTACTATTGTATATAAATTATATTAATTTATCAGAGTTCGAAAGCTTTAATAGCGGTCTACCGACGTCCTGTTTATTATCGAATCGGCTTTCGGTAATAGCAGTGTACATGACTAAATTTTACTAATGTATGGTTAAAAGGAATTAATAGTAAGCCTTTGCAGTATCACGTATGCATAATGGCATCAAGTTTGGGTAGAGAATTTACATACATATTTTAAATCATTTGAAATTCATAATGTATCCTATCTCTATTTCATTGACAAAACGTTGAATTGATCATAATCATACATAGATAAAGATAACAAAGACCCGATAAAACAAAAGCTATAAATTAATTCAACAAAGTCTAAATATAATAAAAAATAAAATTTAGCTGAATAAGTAATTATAATATTGTACTAATAATTATATTAATAGGCATGCATAATCAAAATAAATATAAAGAATAAAATTCAGTAAAAATATAAATGCAATATAATATTTTTATTTTATACTCTGCAGTTATATGGTAAATTAATTCAACTATTTTTTTTTTCTGTCAGCAAATTTAATTCATACGTTCAATTAACTTGCTTGGAAATTAGAAGATATACAAATACAAATAGCAATTGACATTAGTTTGGAGATCATCAGCATAATCGCAATATTATTATTGCACTGTTATACATATTTTCTCTACTTTACCAAATATATATAAAGGCAAAAGTTGTTGATGAAAGTTGGCCGCAATTTCATTCAGTATATGTATACCTACCAGGTGACACTATATTGCAATGGAAATGAAAAGGCAAACTCGTTAGTAGTGAAATGGAGTTGTCTTGTTTCAAAATGAACTCACTATATCTACCTACGTTGGACGTGAAACGATGCATTTGAAATTTTGACCATTGCATCCAGTTAATGCGCACATTGTTGCGAATGGTTACCTCAGCATTGTCTTTTTCACCAGTACACAATTATTATTGCAAGTTCATTATAAATACTCGATAAAAAATAAAAGATTATATTGAAACGAAAATTAAATTGACAATTATATAAATCCATTAATTGAATCAATATTATATTTATCCATAAAATTTATATAAAGAATATAATATTTTTATATAATTCTTTGAATGAATTAATTTATGTATTACTTTAAATGACAATTACAATTGCAAAATTAATTCGTGTACCAAAATTAATTTAATATTGTAATTTCTTTTATTTTTTTTCATTCCAACATTCTACATAAGTAAAAGCTACAATAAATAATTGATGTTCATACATTATATGTACGTATATACACTATGTGTTTCGGTTAGGGAGTTACTAGTTGTCGACTGGTTGCTTTGTAGTAGTTGAAAATGAAATGGCGTTAAAATAAAGCGAATGAGAGAGAATGCGCGCACGTTTAAACGACTGCCCTTGCAGCCGTTGAACCTAACTCGTTCGTACGTACATATACGTTTCGTCCTACAAGCTGCAGGATTGTTTCCCAGGGTGTAACGATCCTCGGGGAGTAATTGCGGAGTCGTTTTAGTTGAGTCAGCGCGAGGGAATGGGAATAAAAAAAAAATAAAGAAAAAGAAAAGCAAAGAACAGTGGCGGCAGTGAGGGGGCGATCTACTGCGCCGCGGGTCGCGCAAAAAGAGTAAGAGAAACAAAAAAAAAAAAGAGTATGACAACAGAAATAGATAAAGTGGAAGAGAGAAAAATAGAAAGATGTAAAGAGCGAACCAGCGGACGGGTAATAGAAGGAAAAAAAAAAAAGGTATCATAGTCATGGTATACACACGTAGAAAACTTGGTAGTGGCCACCACCAACGCGCCACCGCGAGGGGCAATCTGTATTCCACCTACCCCGTAAATTTTCGAATATTTTCCGCCCCAGAGTAAATCAAGGACCACGCCCGGGTGTGCGCCGTATGCAGAAACCCGCGTAGCTTCCGCAAACTCTTTCCTGATCTTTCTGTCTCTTTTACCTCCTATGCTAACGTTACTTTTATCACGATGAAGTATATATGTAAGGAAAAAAAAAAAAGAAGAGTTGTGCATCATGGGAAAACTAGTTTCAGAGAAGTTCAACTTCGTGATTTGATTCTAAAACCTTGATCAGACTTTATGTATATGTATCCACCAACGTAAATTTATTTCATTCGTCAAAGGTGCACTATAACATTTTGTATTTACTTATTCACTATGTACATTAAGAAAAAAGCCACGCTGATTTTTCATATAAAAGTGTATTGGGGGAGTCACAATATTTATATTATAAATCAATAAATATCATTGGTGTATAAAAAAAATGGCAAATTGAAATAAAACAATTTTTGTAATATGATTATTGAAAATATTATTAACTCGGGATTTAATATATTTTACAGGAATACATATTTTACGAAAATTAATAATATTCTACAGGAAAAAAAAAATCTTGAAATCCAAGATTATAATGTTAAGCCCTCGGGTATGATGAAATAACTCTGTAAGGTTATAAAATTTATCAACTTGCATAGTAAAAAATTACTCTACTTTATCTCCAAAACCGTTGCAAGACGTTGAATTTCTTTCTGACTATTTTACCTGGGCCAATTTCTCATCTAAAAATTTCAATTTTTAATCGAATAATCATGAAATTACTCTTGCATATCTGTAGAATTGAGATTTTGAAATAAACATTTAAACACCTACACAGCCTCCGGATATCATTGACCAGTTCCCTATATTTAATATACTCCATGTAAATTGTACTCGAATGAACTTTAACATTCATTTTCTTTCATCGATTCCATTCATAACCATTTTATTCATAATGAACAATTTCTCTTTGGGGATTCAAACTAAGTGAAGCAAAAAAAAAATGAAATAAAAAAATTTTCTATATAAATTATGAAATAATACATATTTAATTTATAAAGTTTTCTATTGCATGGTTTATACAAATTATAGAGTTTGTTTTCAGTATGAAATTTTAATGAAATATTTCCTGCAAAAAGATTTCAGGAAAATCATCACAAATTTTAAATTAATTCTAAGAATTTCATCAGTTTCATTCATGAATTAATGATGAAAAACAATAAATAAGAGAGATATTTAAATTTATTTAATGAACTCTGAACATTGTTGGAAAACACAGAAGTGCAATTGAATATATTAAAGTTAATTATTTAATCAATTTACGATTTAGTTAATAACATATGTACGATAGAATGTGTGAGAAAATAAAATGAAATATTAAAATGGTTAGAAATAATTGATAAAATTTCGGTAAACCACATTAACAAATTGCAATCAATAAAACTTTGCTCTCATGCCGAACTTTGCATGACAGACACTTAGTCTAGACCAAACTTGTTACTTCATCAGAGAAAACTCAATTCTTTATTCTAGAATATTGCATACAAATATACATTTACTAAAATGAAATGTAAATTCTTCATTCCTGTATAATTTCCATTGATTTTAATCCAATATAATTTATCCAAATATCAATCACTTGGCACTACACTTATGTATTTCCACATATTACTTGTTTCATTGAATTCTGGCAATGTATAATTTATTTTATTTTCAAATGGTATCTGCTGTTGTCAACTGAAGAATGAATAGCAATTTTATGTTGTCGAGATTCACCTGGATTTCATCCAACAGGACAAATCTACCGCATTGTCGTTTGGAAATTGTTCTTTCGAATCTCAGCTTTACTGAGAACTAACCTCTTGTCAAAGACGAATGTTGAAATTAAACGACTCAATCCTTTGTCGCGATACAAGAAATAGTTTCTAGTTGGAGAAACAACAAGAAAAAAAAAACAAATTTAAGACAAAGAAAACATCGAGTACCAATAAGAGGTTTGAAAAATACTTTTCAAAGGTTCAACCTAATTCAATGATTTTCTGCACTGCGGACTTTTACGTTTAAAGCATTGCCCAGACCAATATATACAGTGAAATGGGTTATGCGATAGTGTTCAATCGGATTGGTTGGTGAAAAATGCAATTCATCGCCATTGAAGCGCCCAGTTGTGCAAATTAGTTTTCCATGTGTTACGCACGCGCTTTGTGTATGACCATTTCTATCGATAACTACTCGATTTGTTGCGCCAGTAAAAGTACAAAGCTTCAATTTCATCCAGTGGTATCTCATTTGAATTATTCGACAAGACTTCCTTTGTTTTTATCCGCATTTTAAAACTGCATGAAACCTTCACTTTACCCTTTTTAATCATTTATTTATGAATTTTATACATAATTAATTTTATTGCATTGTCCAATATTGGATTTTGTCTATACATATACATATACTTTATATATATGTATATATACATGAAACATCACAACAGTACTTTCAACACAGCAATCTATTGTTGAATAGAATAAATTCATGGTTTTAGAATTCAAAATGCTATACATTTTGAAATATCTGGGGATTTTCTTGTGCTACTATAATGTTTTTCCTTGGAAATATGTTTTATTTATACGTAAGCTTCGCATGCGAATAATGCATCTTGATGCGACGCCTGGGCTTCGTATTTGATTTTAGTCGTGTATATATATTTTTATATATATAAATATAATGCTGGCATTTAGCCATCGAACTATATGAGAATAATTATTTACATGGCATAACTGTATATAATATTTTACCATTGGAGCTTTCAAGTTTGAATGAATATTAATTTAAAATAAGCTTTTGTTACAATTGTTATTTCAATTGAGATTTACATACTCGGTAATTCTAATAGAATAACAAATTTTTTTTTTTACGTTGAGTTTTTCTATTGTACAAATAAATTTTATATGATGATGTGAGGTATAAATTTTATGTTTAAACTGGTAATTGGAACAATTCTGCGATTATATTTTTAGTCGGTTTCAATAATTAATTCATTCATTTTTTATTGGAATTAATGGAAATATTCGTTTTAGAAGATGTTGAAATTATCTGAATTAGTTTCTTTTATCAATTTGTCATTCAAATTGAATGACAAGATTTAAATAATTAAATAGAATATGTTGGAGATTTGAACGAAAATATCAAATGTCAGGACTTTGTAACAATTGAAATTTATGTTGAGTTCATCACCAAAGTTGATAAGGACTCCGGTGACATATTCAGTTGAATATTGAATTTCTCTAGTTCTAATTTTATAGATACCAAGATTCGAGATGAGAAATTTGGTCAATATCAAATGGAGAATATTACTTATTAATATACATGTCCATATTAATTTATTTCAATTGATTTTAATTTTTTTAATTCAATTTCCTCCCATCATTTTTTACTCGAATCACATTATTAGATTACTATAAGAAATTTTATTTTTATAACTAAGGAGAAAAAATAATATGTCTGTTAAATTTATATCATTTATATTAATCATTTAAAATTTGAAATAATTTTTCCTCAAGTATTTCATAATACTATCGCACATTATAAAGTTCTCTTCACTCAAATTATCGCGATAAAAATCAAAATTCTTACATAAATAACTATATTGATACAAAGTTATATTATTAATTGTATTAGACATAATTCTGGCGATTAACTAGACTTTTTTTAGCTAAAATTCTAAGCTATATTATATTTCTTCGTTTTAACATTTCTACATATATTCTTCTTATAAACAACGAAACTCGCAGTAATCCACTGTGGCTAATGTGTTTTAGTAGATTTATTGATCACAAGTGTATTTACTCTTGGATTCGTTTCATTGTTAGACAATAGACAGACGAATAGTGGTTTACCGCCTACCACTTTGAGTTAGTAGTATTAGATCTATTCTATTCTATATTCCTTCCTCTCGGGAATTTCTGGTTTGACACAACCGTTGATGGAATGCTATATTTAATTGCCATTTACCTCAATTCATCCTGGAATAGATGTACAAATAAATGCAAATATAAAAATAACTTAGTTCAAAACTTCATTGGAACAAAGTTATAAACTATTTTTTTTTTATCTTTTATTTCTTACTATTTCATCATATGTGTAATTTCAAAATGTTAAAAATGCATTATCTGAATTTATTCATACAAATGTAAGAATAATATTGAAACAGAAAGACACGATAGAGTTACGTATCAAGACGACTGTAGATTTAAATTTAAATTTCGAAGTTTGTCATTACATTTGTCTGTCTTGTTGCAGCGACGATCGAGCTTTCAGGATATTCCTTTCATTCATGTATACACACGTGCTACATCTAATAAATAAACATCACATATACGTATATATTATGTATGTATAGGTATTTGACTTGAACGATTTCCGAATGGAAACAGTATAATTCATCTATTTAAATAAAAACAAAAATACTCCATCATATATTATATATTCTTTTGATTTAAAATTGTGTTTGTAATTGCTAAAAAAGTCATATCGTTTTTTAAATAAAACACAAAGAGAAAAAATGAAAATTGTGAAAATGACTTTATTCTTTTATAAAATTATGATTGATGAAATAAACTTTTTAGTTGGATTATTCGGAACAAAGGTTTATTTTTTTATTTTGTTAACAGTTATTCAAATAACAAATGACAGAGTGTGCATATGTACATGTCCAAAATTATGCAACAAACGCTAATTGTACATACAAGATTATTTTTTCATATCATAAAAATAGTCGATAAAACAAAATCATTTTTATATACAAACAATTTTTTCAAATATTTATTTCTCTATTGCACAGAAAATTCATGTCAAATTATTGAAATGACTGTTGTATAGAATACTAACAAATTACTTTTAATCTCGTAAAATAACAATTTATTTTTTTTTTTTCGGCACTGAAATATTTTTATAAAGAAAAAATATGCTGCTTTCATTGAGGGGTTTTTTTTTACGTATAAATTCATGCTAACCCTCATGCGATACAACAATAATCGTAACTATTTTTGTAGAATAGTCGAGAGAAAGAAAAAAAAATTGAGAACAATGAAACAAAAAAATGTATAAAAAAATAAAAAAGATATATGTAAAAATTATAGCGCACGCGTACGGTTAAAACTTCCTTAGTATATCTATATTTTTATCAATGATCGAAAAATTTTCCGTGCACTCAATAAGCATCACGTGCGCACTACTGGGAACTCAAGGATTCTATATACCAGACTCGATGGATATATGGCACAGGGTGGAAGGAATACTAGGGATGGTCGTTTTATACGACGAGTTACTGTCTTTAGTTGAACGATTCGCTGAACTCAACCTGCGCATATTAGGTATACTTATATAGATATACATATATACTTTCATGAAAGCACTCTATTCGCGCGTAAACTTTTATCTTATCCACCCAACACGATTTCCTCCGTGATATTCTCTCTACTCGTTCTTTATCATGCGATATACCAATTTCATGTTCGCGCTCATCATTATGCCGACACATTTTTTTTTCTCGCATCGACAGACTTTTCAAACTGTCAATTTATCCAAAAGAATTCTCATTAGTTAGCGAAAATGATCGTGTAAATTCCTCTCGGCAATTACCACTACAATCATATAGAATATAGAAAATAATACACACTGAAGATAAATATAATTCATAAACAATGTATATCATATTAATTCCAATAAAATGTTATTCATAACTACACAGATAAACAACAAATATATACTGTTATGTCTGGACAATATTATGTAGATTAAATATTAAGT
>JAQQBR010001831.1:5608045-5636220 GCA_030347285.1 Microctonus hyperodae
AAAAAAAATCCTTTCAAACACAAATACACTACAGAAAGCTCTGGCAAAATATTAAATTATTCCAACCAGACTCTAATAAATAAACATTTCCTCTTATTTTATAAATTCACCAACTCTCTATAAACATTTTCAATATAAAATTATTCCATCGAAAACATTTAAATTTATTCATTATATCTTACAGGTGACTTTTCATTACACATATATCCAGTGGAATTGGAGGACGATGGAAAATACCAATGTCAAGCGTCACCAACAAACGACGGTCAACCAGGACTTAGATCGAGGTTTGCTCGATTGAGTGTTCTTGTGCCACCCCAAAAGCCTAAAATCCTCCAGGGAGACTTTCTTGTTACTACTGAGGATCGAGAACTCACGATGGAGTGCATTAGCGTCGGTGGAAAGCCAGCCGCTGACGTAAGTACACTAAAACTACTCGCTCATATCTTATTTAAATTCTGTGCGCCATGTGGATTACCATCAGTATAAAATAAAGGCAAATATATGTCATGCAGACGTGGATCACAGGCTTTTATCGAGCTATATAAAGTGTATATATACGTATAGATATAGTGGTAGCAGTATATACGAGGAGGAAAAAATAAAAGAATGAGAGAAAAGGAAGTAGGAAATATATACATATAGACATTGAAATAAGGCACGATAAAAATTCACATGAGCCAAAGGCTTTAAAAATTGCAGCGCGTCGCGACGACAAAAAACGCCACAGGGCGAGCACTTGACAAACCCAAGTGGGCTGGCAGGCTGTCCTCGACTCAGCCACTTGAACCTTCTGCCTCCTTTTCTTACTCCTCCACCTTTTTATCTCTGTAGTATATTCTATATACTGTATGCTACACTGCTGTTAGGTTGAAGTCGACGCGTGCTTTACTTGGACATAGACAAGGGCTACAGAGTGAAGATTCTCTGACACTTCCACTTCGCTATTCTTCTTATAAATCTCACTCATCCTTCTTTCTCATTCTCTCCCTTACCATCGTCATTTAAAAACCTCAGTATCATTAAAGTTTTGCAGTTTGAGACAACTCTTCAACTCTTTTGTTTCACGTAAAGCCTCATTACTCATGTTTAAATACAATTAAATTCTAATAAACGTTTTACTTTTTACTAATTTTCTTATTTCTTACGTTATTATTATAACTATTATTAATATCTTTTTTTTTTTATTTTTCTCAAATCACTTATCGCTTTCATTCTTTTTTCCTTCTTTTTAATTTCACGCTGAATTTCATTTCAAACATTTTATACTCTGCCTCCTTTCACACATTTATCTATATATATATATATAGTGATTTTATCCTGATAAAGCCATCCTTTAGTACACACAAGTACCTCTCTGTCTCTCACGGTCAGACTTGTTCCTCGTTGGCTGGAGTAAAAGGGCGGCTTATCTATCCGAGACAAAATACGGAACATAAGGGCCAAAAGCCGCTTACTGGGAAATAGAGTAAATACGTCTGTAAATGTATACATATATGTGTATGTATATTGGATTTATATATGTATATGTGTTACGTATATATAACTGAAGAAAGGCTTGGAGTAAAAAGAGATGCAATTGCCAAGTTTACATTGCAATATGATTTTTTTTTTTTTTGCATTTTTATTTTTCATTCGTCTTCTTCATTACCACGTTCTCTTATTCATTCAGATGCATCGATAGGTTTCAATTGACACTTATGGAGGGGATAAATGTATATAGATTCAAATTGTAATAATAATGAATCAAAAATTATCTAACAGATGGAAATAAATATAAATAATTATTACGTTTTATTATTTCAACTATGAAATATTTTTTTTTTTATTATTATTAAGAAAATAATATTGTTTATTATTTTATATTTATAATATATATTCTAAATATAAAATAACATTATTTATATACATACAAGTTGTATATAAATAATGTAATATTTGATCGATTGATTGATTTATAAATTTTAATTTTTATTATTTTCAACAATATTCAATATTTCGATTTATGTATTCAAACATAAATATTTATACAAGTTTAGGTTGGTGTATATGTATATATACGTGTAGATATATATACAAGACCAATATGATACGATCAGTTTTTCACCTTTCGCAATTTCCCGTGCTTGAAGAATGACATTGTTCTCGATCCAAGAGAAATTCTACCATCAAATACTCTGTAGAGAATCGAGAATATCCATCTTCCCTTGAGGATATTTCATCGTTCATATTTTTCCTCCCCCATACACACATCTGATCCCCCTATTTTTCCCCCTGGCACTCTTATATCTATACTATTTGCCCTCTGACACACTATACTGGTATATATGAGTAGGAAGTTCAACTTGATATCTCTTTCTCGATTTTCTTTCAAGTCACGAGTGTATTTCGTACACTTGGTCGGTTACCATCACCTATCCATAGACATATCCAACACCGTCGCCCTCTTCTCTATATATATCCACCGCCACGAAAACCACTAACAATAAATCTCAAAGAGAATTCTCTAGGTGCCACTAGTATTTCTTTATATATGTATGTGTATTTATTTATATATATTTTTCAATAAATACAAAATATCAGCAGTTATATTTAATTATCTATCAATTGATATGAGTATAGTATACAGAAAGATAATTAAATATACTGTATTATTTTTAACAAAAGGATAGTTATTATTTATTAATAGTAGATCATTTTCTGATTAAATTTATTCGATATGATGCGGATTAATTAATTGTTTTTCAATTGTTATGTTTGATTAATTCAATAACTAATGGATTATTACTGCATTTAGTTGAGGGTTGGTTTTTTAATATCAATTATTTAATATAATCTCATGTTAATATTATTAAATGCCAATGGATTCATGTATTATTCAATTTGAAAGCTAATTTTAATATCAAATTATTTTAGAGTGAATAATTTTTTATTCGTGAATTATATCGTTAAAGATACTTGAGAATTTTCGTTTTAAATAATTGTCAATTTTCGTTATCTCATGTTGAATGAAAACAACTAAACGGATTGGCAGGAAAAAATAGTTTTGAGTTTTTTTTTTTTTTTTTTTAATTTTAAACAACGCAAGGAAAGAAAGAGAGAACTGTTTCGGTGATGTCCCACGACCTCGCGCATTTTATCTACATACTTTAACTTCATCCCTCCAATGGGATCTCACCACGCTCTCCAGAGTTTTAATAGTTCCCGCTCGCAGTAGCCCTCTGCTTGTGCAAACAGCGTTTGAAGTAATTGACTTATTTACTGGAAATAAACGAGTTTTTTCAAGCTTCTACACCTTGTTTATTTTATTTTATTTTTTTTTTCCTCCTTTACCATTCGTCCCTTACTATTTAGGTGATTACGTATTTTGAATAAATGTTATTTGTCAAATCACTTTAGTCATTAATGTCAATGAATAAAATATGAAGGTAAATAATATTATGTTGGAATAATAAATATAATTAAGATAATAAATTGGATTTAACTAATCACAAAGTTTTTCATTAACAAAATTTAATAATTATATGTATAGAATAATTGTAAGGAATTTTTTCAACTTAATAAACACATTGGTTAGTGAATTTTATGTAAATTAATAACAACAACAATCCAAATATTTATTCATTTCATCATTTATTTATTTACATCACCATCAGGAGTTTGAATATCATATATGCTTCACTGATTTAATACGATTATAAATTAATATTCACAAAATATACATTTGTGATAAATTCTCAATATCAATACTGGGATTAAATGTATTTATTTTTTTTTTATTACTAATAAATTAACTAGTAAATTAATATTTAATCTCAAGCTGATTAATTTCCCGAAATGATGAATTATCAACCCATAAAGTACAATTAAATAATACATATTAAATTTATATCTTCCGACTTTATTAATAAACATCCATAATTGCGTGAAAATTTAAATAAACATATTCCTGAATAAAAAATTAATTTGTTCATATTTTATTGAAACATTTTAAAACATCAGAAAATTTACGATCTAATTCCTTTCTTAAATGCAACGAATGCTGTCAAACTTCGTGACTATTTTCATTAATAATTCCGCGTGGACCGAACATATATATATACATATATAAGACGAGAAGCATGCACTTATAACATAAAAGTTTTCAGAATTGGAAGCGACCGTGCGCGTATACCAACTTCTTTATTAGTTTAGAAATTGAGCAGTTTTAACACGAAAAACTCCATTGACCCGTAGAGCTATCACACATTATAAATTATACCAAGCGTATTTTAAATTATTTCTGATAACATATTAATTCACTGCAGGTAAATACATACTTATATCTATTATAAATAATTCATACAACAAAATAAAAAAAAAATAATGGACATTATGACATTATTGAAAGGTAATAAAAAAATAGGTGGCGTCAAAAATTTCAAAGAATTTTTCACTGTGCATAATATTATATGGTTCAGTAAATATATTTATATACATACATATATATATATATGTTCATATATTCGTTCGCCAGCAGATATACAATATTATGGAATTATACGAATGCGAAGCCGTCGCGAGCAATAGCATTGTCAAGTTATGTGAGTCATATATGCGCACCATACTAACATTCGGTGAATATGCCATTTGAGAATAACTATTTCCCCCGAGGGAAAATGGATGCATCCCAGTAGAGGACACATGACTGCTCGTATATGTATATATAAATGTATGGATATATGTATGTATAAATATATACATATGTGTATATGCTGGGTTTTCTCTCGTAGTGCGCAATGCAGATCGTGACAGACTCGCAAATCGCCTGTCTTTCAACGTAAAACCCCGTAGAGTTATTTATTCATTATGTCTACGTATACATAGATATATTTATGTCATATTTTATTTGTTTATTTATTTATTTATTTTTTTTATAAACATATGTTGGGATATATTCATGTTTCGATGTATGAACATGCATGGAAATCTCGATAGTCTTTAGGATTTTCGTATGTGTATATTGTTTTGTATATTTATCTATTCTCAAATGGATAAATTTTTTGTTTCATAAGAGAAGATTATTTGGATTTTATTTTTTTTTTAATATTGATTTTTAATACTTGCTTTGGAGGAATATTAACTCAAGTTTTTTTGAATAATAAATTGTATTTTATAAATTGGTGAGAAAATTTATTTTATAAGAAAATAAATAATTAATATTCTCAATTAATATTAAATTCACAGGTACTTTAATCTAACGTAATATTTAATAGTCTATATGAAACATACCATATATTATATAATTTAATTTATTTCAAACTCCAACAAAATATCAGAACGAGAAATTAAATATTAGAAAGATATAAATCGAGTAAAATAAATTTCGATAAAGAATAAAAAAAAAATGATAATCATGATTGAATAAAAAAAGGAAAAACAAGTGTGTGGGATTTAAAAATATCACAGCCCTCCAGAGTATCAAGACCAAAAGTTAAATCGTGTGCACATATATCCATAAAAGACCACAGTTGTTAACCACAAAAAACCTACTAAGTGCAAATATTATGTTGATCCGTATCAGTAAGCCATTTGAAGAAGTGTAAAGTTAAAAGCTCTATACTCAACATGTATACATACAATATATACCAAAGTCATACAAAATTTTCAAAGTATATACTACATATACTTTATATACATTTTCTTTTTTATTCTGCTTGTTCACAGATCACATGGATTGACGGTCTGGGCAATGTTCTACACAATGGAATTGATACTATAACAGAAAAGTTTGAGGACGGTCCACTCTTCACTGTACGCTCAATTCTAAAAGTTATGCCACGTAAGGAGCATGATAATACAACATTTACATGTCAAAGCCAAAATGCCGCTGATCGAACGCCACAGAATGCTAAATTACGTGTCGAAGTAAGTGTAAAAAAATTTGTTAATATTCAATTCAAATATATAATAAATGTAAATTAAGAATTTTAAATTTTATTAAATATTATTTCAAAGTCTTAATAACACATATACCCATGTATATATGTACCTCGATTCCTTTGTATCTTATATACTTCAAGAGAAATCTTCATAGTTAAACACATCCAATGAATAATTATCAAAGTCTGTTTGGCTCTCTTATTCTCAAGACATTTAAATAGAATGTATATATATATATATATAGATCATACATACATATAGTATATACTAGCTCTTGCACTTCATTTCCGCACTTATCCAACGCCCATCCTGTGACCTGATAGTGGTTGTTAAAGTATCTCAAACTAGTTTACATTTCCTTCTATTCATTTTCCAGGTACGTTACGCGCCAAAAGTTTCGTTGAAAATCAGCTCGGGATTATCAAAAAATGGACGAATAGTCGAGGGATCAGAATTAAGATTCAAGTGTCGTGCTGAGGCCAATCCAATCGATATGGAATACAGGTATGGAATAGTTATTTTATATGATTTAAAAATAGAATTAAAAGCGATTTGCTTTAATACAATTCACCTTCATTAGATACTTGGAAATATATTTAATGCACATTTATTTGGCAGGTGATGTACATCTGAATTTAAAACAATTAAAATTGCTAAATACAGTGAATCTTGAGTTATTTTCATTGTTTCATGTATTTATATCAGAGTTGAATATTTTTGCAGACGTATATTTTATTATTTATGATAACAAAACGTCATTTTTATTTCGGTATAATATTGTATTCCGATTTTCACTCTTTTACAGGTGGTACATAAACGAGAAAAGGGTAATAGGTGACTATACGACAGAGATGATAATCCATAATGCTACTCGAGAGCTACACGATGCCATCGTAAAATGTGAAGTTCACAACGAGGTCGGCAAGAGCGAGGAAACGGAAACACTGGATATAACTTGTAAGTATTATCTCCAATGCCGCAAGCCACATGTATACATATACATATGTACCAATACAAAAGAGACTATATTCAAATGTAATTAAAACAATTTGTAGCTTCTATATACGATGGCTATAACATAATAATTTATATAATACACTAACTAAAGTTATGAACTAACTTTTAATAATATTTGATGATGATAATAGTAAGAGATTTCATAGTGAAAATTAAAATTATAATGAATGTAATGATTTATTTATTTATGTAGTTATTTAATTTATTCTTATATATTTATTTGTAAACTTTTAGATGGTCCACAATTTCGACGACCACCACTGTCCGTTGAAACGCACTACGGCGCAACGGAAATACTGCAGTGCGACGTAGACGGGAATCCGACCCCAGAGATTCTGTGGATTCACGAGGAGTCCGATCGAATAGTGGCCACTAGCCCGAATATAAGCGTTGTCGTAAGTCCAGAGACAGCTGGACGATATTACTGTAAAGCTCACGTTCCTGGCTTTCCCGAATTGACTGGCTACGCCAACATTTTCATCCGCGCACCACCGAGCATCGTATCACAAAGAACCCAATATGTCCCAGACGAAGGAGTAGTCAAGGTAATGCCAACAATACTGTTCGTCGTCTGGTCTCTCGTATTTTATTTTCCCATGATAAAAAAAAAAGGAGGAAATAAATAACAACAAAGTAGAAAAAAAATAGCAATAAAAAAAATACGAGTTGATTGACAATTCTTCTGTAGCGTTTTAAATACTGTACATTTTAGACGATTAAAAAAAAATATACGGTTGGACGTTAATGAAAACGTAAGAATTAACTGGAACAATAGAAAAAAAATATATCGATATGTGTCCGCAATAGTTGATGTTGTTTTACTTTGTGCTTATACTGATACATATATATATGTATGTATGTATGTATGTATGTATGTATGTATGTATGTATGTATGTATGTATCAGTGATAAATATACAGCCATGTGGAAAAATATATATATTTATATTGTGTATAAATGAAGTAGGATATAGAGGAAGAGATAGCTTTTATTATGAGATAAAAGCAAAACCACCCGCATTGATGATGATGATGATCGTGATGATGATGAAGCTGATGATTATTATAATGTTCTTTACAGGTTAAATGTACTGCGATATCCGTGCCAAAGGCTGAATCTGTTGTATGGAGCTTTGGCGGTCGTGAACTAAACTTTTCATTAAACAATACGCCATTCTATATTCAGGATGAATATACACCTGAACAAGTTGTCAGTACTGTAACACTTTTAGAGCCTATATCTACGTACTTTGGTGATTATAATTGTACAGTTACCAATAGTTTTGGAACAGATTCTGTCATTATTAAACTTACAACTCACGGTAAGTTTCAATATCTGAGATAATGATTTTGTTGAAATTATTATTAATAGTTCATGAATTAATTTTATATTACCTATTGTAATCGTTTCTACTCATTTATCGAATTCGCGATGATATTTAATATTTGATTGAAGTTTAATATTAATATATTAATAGTTATAAATTGAAAGCGTATTTGAAATATTAGTTCACGTTAAATTATAAATATATTATTGAATTGATTATTGTTCTTGAGTTAAAAATACATGAGATTTAACCAGACGTGACGCTTAGCGTTGATTCCAGTCGATTGGCAATTGATCCTGATAATCGTTGGATTGGTCGTTTGTGTCATTCTCATTGGCATTATCATTATTCTAATACTTCATTGTCGAGATCGGATAAAGCAACCAAGACCAAGATCAGCCCAAACACAAGAGAACGATTTACGTGAGTATTAAATAAAACATAAAAAAACAAATAAATAAAAATATATCCGACTAGAAAAAATAAAAAAAAAACAGTATCTGATCTCATGAAATTATTTTATTTTTATTTTTATTTTGTTTTCCCCGCCAATGATTTTCACGAAATGACAGAAGAAACGGATTCGAATCCTGATCGTTACCGTGAAAGTGATCGAAGCAGCAATCTCTCGGACGTTAAAGCGGATATACGCGCCGGATCTAGCGTGAGCAATGCTGAGAGCGTGACCGCCCTCGACAGTGAAGGCGAAGGAAGTACCAGGGGTGTAAACGCCTTAGCTCTAGCCGGCCCAGTACCTAATCCTCTGGGTTATCGATACAGCGCTGACTACACGGAACCCTCGTTTCCACCTAAGAACAACGTGAGTACTCGATCAAAGCCAACCGCAGTCATTTCTTTCTTTTGTATAGCTTATACTTGTTATGAATATTATCAAGAAGATATAGATAAAAACAAAAGTGAATTTATAGTTTGCTGCATGGATAAATTATAATAAATTTATAAAAAATACATGGTAGTATAGATTAAATTAGGAATTTTTTATATTACTATTCTTTTTTTTTTTTTTATTTTTTATTTATTCATTTAATTGTTTGTGATGATAGTTGTTTATTATTTTTGGTATTTTTTTATAGGATGGAAGCAATAACAATGGCTATGTGCCATATGTTGATTATTCACGAGACTATATGCCACCAAGTACACAAGGAAATGGTGCGTCACGTGAATCCCTTTGTCGTATACCCAACAGTGGCATACTTGGAACGGAAAAAATCGGTTTCAGTCCAGCTAATTTAGGCACAAATACACTTCAAACTACGCCAATAATTGATCCAAGATTTTCTGCAACATACGGCAATCCTTATTTGAGGTAAAAGGAATTTATTATAGTTTTTTTTTTCAATTCTTTTTATTGTTCAACTCCCATTAAAGCAATGCACACAACTGAAAGTTGTAAAACTTAATTGCAATACCGTGTATACGAAGATTTTAAAAATATTTACAACGTCATTCGGTCAAGCTACCTAATTTTTATGGAAATCAATTTTATATGATAAATAATTTTATCTATGCATATTTTATTATTTTATTTTTTCATTTTTTTATTACTTTTATCCTGATTTTACGCGATTTCACTATTTTTTCGGTTGGTTGATTTGTTATCGAGTTTTTTCGATTACCAGAATGTCAGCGGCTGAACAACTCAGACACGCGCCACATACAGCGATACCGGGTGTCACACCAGCACCGCCACCATACACTCAAGCTATGCGGATGAATAGTTTAAGTACACTGAATGGTGCCGGACCACAGGTGAGTAAACTTTCCACTGAATATAACTTTGATTTAGTTATTTATTGCTTTATATATTCAATATAAATATGGGAAAAGAATCATTTTCAAATGAATATTTCAATTAAATACATCAATATTTTATGTGTGCTCTTTTGAAAAAATTGTATAGTTTATAAATATATAAATTTTGATACATTAAAATATTGATTGGTGCAGAATAAAACGTCAGTGTCGACAAAAATTAAAATAACTGGTGCAATATTTCTGATTTAAAAATATCGCATTAATTTCAACTGTATAAAATTTTTATGAGTTTATTTTATATAAGAAATATGTCACAAAATCTATCGACTTTTGGATACATTTATGCAACATACATTAATTTAACATGGGAAAACTTGCAGGTTCCTTAAACAATTTAACTATAAATAAATAATTCATCATCTACAACCTGAATTTGCAAATAGTTGTACGATATTTATATCATTTTGAATTTCACTAATTTATGAAAGTCACCAACGTCGATTGTGCATTTAAGCATCCATTTAATCTATTTTCAGGCACCATTATCAGCGCATTACATCACCGGTGGACCCAACGGTGGAATGGCAACAGTAAAACGTACTTCGGGTATTGGCACATTAGCAACGCACGTATGAGATAAGGATTTAAATTAGAATTTATGGTATTCTGAATCAAACGCGATCAATAGGGACACGTTTGACCATATCGATTATGAAACACCTTCGTGTTCATATCAAATCGACAATCGACAATGCAAATCGCTGAAATTACAGCGTATTGCCAAGAGCAATGATAATGATTGTTCAATGAGTGTTTCAAAATTTCGCCATATACCAAAGCGCCTGGAAAACGATGAGTCGATAGATCGTATTGACCACATGTTGCATAAACTTCAAATAGCCAGTGAAAATCATCGAAAACTCATTGAAAAACGATTAGCCGATACAAAATGTAATATTGGCCCAAGAATTACACATACAACTGAATATTTCGATCAAAATCAATTCAAATGACATTCAAAATCGAGTATGTACAAATTGTAGTTTCACGATATTATTCACTTTAATAACAATGAAACTAGGAAATATTCATTGGTAAATAACAATACAATTGAGAATATAATCGGTCACTCGATAAACTGGCGAGTTTCAATCAAGATGAAACTCACAGTATTCATGTTGTTTATTCAAGTCTGACGTAAAGAGAGTTATAGGCATGAAATGATTACATTTTGTACCAATATGTTATTACAAAATGTGCTGCAATAACTCAAATGTTTGATCATAAATAAAATTGATCTCGCCGACAATTCTTTATAATTAAACAAATAATGCATAATGAAAAAAAAAACCAAGAATGCATTTCTATTTGATGTAAGTTTCAAAGATATTAAATAATGTGGAATAGCTCAAAAATTGATATTAAAATGAAGCGGTATATCAAGTGCAATAGAAACTTTTACACTTGGAGAGGCAACCAGACCACTCAATATTGACAATCTTTGACGTACTACAATTAAATCGCAATAAGCAAATAAATTAATTAAATACCCCTGTGCCTGGGTAATTAGTTGTATGTATTACTCTTTTTTTTTTTCTTCTCTCTGCTATCTTCACTATAAATATTTTTATTCTGATGATAGCATCGATTAATACAATTACCCAGGCATCGTTTACAATCATTCAGGATGAATTGACATTGTTGATACGAAACCCATCGTGTGTGATACATAAAAAAAATTGTTAATCAATACACGTTTAATGGTCTCAAGTAACGTCAATCTGTCCGAATGAAAATCAAATTTCATTCAAATTATATATACATACATACATATACATACTTGGCAAAAAAGTGTTTCCATTGGCCTGAGGAAAAAAGTACGAGAGGGGGAAAAAAAATAATAACTATTTCCATTCGCCTCGCAGAAAATACAAAACAAAAAGTATTTTTTTTTTCTCAACTGTTTAATTTTTTTCGTAACCTTGTTATAAAGTAGGTAGCTAAATCATTTAAATATATCGATTATTGCAGACCTGTTGTCAATATAAAAAAATAGAGAGCCTATAGTTAGAATGGCACTAAAATAATTTTATCAAAATAAGCACGCTCTAAATGAGCGCAGCTTTATGTAAATAATTGTGTTTATATATTAGATAATCATTTATAAAAAGTAAGAAAATATTAAAGTGAAATAAGACGTTAGAAAATTTGCAATCGCGTATGAATTTGCGCTATCCATTCAGATATTAAATATAGATATGTATATACATATTTATATGTATATATATGTATGTATAGATAGATATATGTGTATATATAATTTTTTTCCTCGACAATTGAGCTGTTCGCCTTAATGAATCGCGCGCGCGTCATCTCCATCTCATTCAATCGACCTCCTTTTAAACACCATCACGTAGCCCTCACCAAAAAAAAAAAAAAAAAAAAAATGTAACGATGTCAACGATGGTTCTCCATGGGGACTGATTTCATAGATATATATGTATATATACATATAATCATCCCGTGTTCAATCAAATTGGATTACAATTGAATAAAAACAATAATGAAACTCCAACACTTGTATTGAATTCAGTGATAAAAGGAAAATTGAAATAATAAAAGATTAAAAAGAAGAAAAAAAAATAACCGCGGTTCGTTATAACGTAATTGAATATTTTCATTGAGCGAAAAAATTAGCGTGTAATCCTTAATTTTGATGCTCTGTGAAAATGATATTTAAATTTTATTTTATTATTTATTTTTCATTTAATTTTTTATTTTATATTTATTTTTCTTTCTTGACTCACAACGCTAAGGATCATATCCATTGATGAGAATATAACGAAACAGGGTAGCCTATCAATTATCAAAACAATTCGAGAGAGGCTGCGGATGACAGGATAATCGATACATAAAAGATAAATATCACCATAAAATATATCACGAAAAGAAAAAAAATAAATGAATGAATAATAATAAATAGAGATAAAATAATAAAAGTAATAAAACACAGACACAATAAACACCATTGACAGTAACAACTCTCTTCACATAATGTATGTCTGTAAAATAATATGTGTAAATAACTGAAATTATTGCTCACCATATCTGATAAGTTTAGTTCATATTGTGACTGTGAAACCACACACATTAAATAATGCATATCTCAATTTTCGTGAGAATATTTGCAAAGTGGTGATGAATATACGGATAGCAATTCTCTCGATATTTAAAAATCATCAATATGTATATGTGAATGCGTTGAGAAAAATCAGTATAAATAATAAAACGAAAAAAAAAAAATAAAATGTGAAAAGAGTCATAAATTGAAAAATGTAAATAATAAATTTCTCATTAGAGGCACTAAGTTTATGATGAATTCGGGCTTGCAATGTGTCTTTTGATCAAGGCTATGTCGTCCTTTTAGTAAAGAAAAAAAAAATTTAAGTGCAATTGTTTGGACCTCAATTATTATGGGAGTTGCGATGCATAAATAAATAACAGATAAAAATACAACAACAAAAAATCTTATATACATAAATGATATTCTACGCGGCGATCAATCAGTGTGAAATAAATTTATAAATTGCCGCGATATCGCAACAAAAATTCTCTCGGCTTTATATTGTACATTAGATCTATAAATTCTGTACAATATTTACGATAACGTTAACTGTTAACTATTTAATACTTTTGGACAGTTTCATTGCTCATAATTAGCGTGAAAGAGGAAGTAGATATATATGTTGATATATAAATGTATGTATAAATATATATAATCTACTGTCAATTGGATATGTGCATTTTAGATAATATATATGAGTACAGTTTAAAAAATATTTTGCTTATTGGAATTCAAAAACGATGAATGGGAGAAAAAAAAAAGTATATAATTATTATAAAACGCTATTGGGAATTTTTCATTCACCATATATTAATTCAATTTGTCAAATTATGCAACGATACATCAAAGTTAAATACAATTTTTTAAATTATTACCTGGATAAATATAATTCTTGTATACTGTGTGACAGAAAAAATTAATTACAATCATACATGTGTAATAGATTTGATCCTGTGGTAAAATGTTAAAAAAATTAGAAAAGTTTATGTCAGTTTAATTATTAGAAAAATTAACGCCTTCTTAAAATGCCATATGGATCTATACATCTGTATGTAAATATATATTATATTATATATAATTGGTTAACTGTCAATTATTAATTGAATCACGTCAATTCGGATCCAGTTACATTTCAAGGCAAAGTAATATTAGCTGCCTATTCATAAAATTTGGAATATAAATAAATTTTCATTAATTTTGGCAATATTAATTTGTTCATTACAATAAATAGCGAATAATGTTGAAAAAAATAATAGTAATAAAACCACCTTCGAGAGAATTTTTTCACACATCAAAAAATTTCTGGCTCTAATCATTTAAAAAAAAAAAATGAATAAATAGTATTTTGTAGATAAAGAAAAAAAAACATGTGAAATTTTTGGTCATACACATTCGCTTAAATTATAAAACAAAAAATTTTCTGATTAATTATATAACTTAAATAGACTATTATGACATTTCACAAAGTTTATCTCGTGATGATAGGGCTGAATTTATAATAGAGAGGTCGGAGTTGCAATACATACATACAATATAAAAGAATAAAAATTGACAATTCGTTGTACATACAGGAAAACTAAATCATATGACCGCCGCATTCTTCAAATAAATGTCAGTCAATGTATTTTGTTGTCGGGCAGAAAGTGAATTTTTAGAAAAGGAAAAATAAAATGAAAATAAATTTAAAAAAAGAAAAATCTAACGACAAATGAACGAATACTTTTACGTACTTATACGGTATTGATACTGAATATATAATCTATTTTAAATTTGACTGAGCGATATAGAAAATAGAATATATATTGTATATTTTTCTCAATGTTAAGCTTTCACTCAAACAATATATCTCTTCAAATAGCAAGAACGAAAGAAAGAAATAAATTAAAATAATACCACCACTTTTTATTATAAATCATTGCTATCATCGAATATAGTTATTCGTATACAAATTTTTTATTTAATATTTCCCAATCGCGTATTAAAAAACTGCCAATTGAATCATATGAAAAACAAATTATCCGGCATAATTACAAGAAGAAAAAAAAATAACAAAAATTTGAAAACTAAATTTTATCCCAAGTTATCCAATTGGTCCTATATTATATTGCAACATAATATATCATTATATTATTAAATATAAAATGGCCCAAGTACAAAAATGTTTTTAATATAAAAGAAAAAAATGTCCCGCTATATAACGGTTAGAATTAATATTATCCAAAGGTCACTCCCCAATTCGAGACCTTGGCAAACAAACAACCGGTATATGTAGTAGACAACACGCATTCTCAAACTATTTTCAGAGTATCAAGAATGCTTTTGGAATTCTCTGTATAAGTATATGGCTTTTCCTTTCTCTCGTTGCCTTCTCAATGTCTCAAACTATGCAGAGTATTACGTTCCATTCGCGATTCGTTTACAACGCAAAACGTATATCAGACAATAGAATAGTCTTTTAATACTTTGGCGTAATTCCTAACCGGCAAGTTAATTAGGATCTAAATACTTGAAATGTCACACTAAATATTGTCATGATTATAGTGTGGAAATACCGCAAGACTGTTTACATTATTATCAAATTCAGCAATTAAGTTATTTATTGCCGAGCTTAGATCATTCATTAATACATATGTAAATAAAATTAATGTTCATTCACATGACTTTAAATTCAAAATGATAATGCACAATCGCGACGAAAAAAAAAAAAATTAAAATGAATAATTGAATAAATTTGAAGGAAAATATTCTTTACTTTGTAATATTAAATTCATTAAGCAATTTGTCATTACATTTAATGCAAATATATCGAATAATGAAGGGGAAAAAAATAATTGATTAGTATTACTAATGCAAATGAATTCCATCAGACGATAGTAAATTAAATGAAATACATTAATATTGGCTTGAGAATAATGAAATAATAAATAAATGTTTTTACCATTTTTTCCACCCAGTTTCACTCGGTTTTTACGATTCATAGCCTAACTTATTAAGAATAATTCCAAATTAGTGTTACGAATAATGTCAATTTGAATAATAGAAGAGTGTAATAATTATATAGAATATTTGTTTTATTAATGAAAAGCAAATTAAATTCAATTTATATACAGTGTACAGATCGCGAATGTTAATAAAAAAAAAAATGAATCGAAAAATAATAAAAAAAAAAAGAACTTATATATATATGAATGAGAGAGAATGATGTGAATATAATAAATTAATTTTTTCAATATTAAAATTAAATAAATATTGACTATGTTGTCCCTGAAAAATTTGTACCATGAGAGAAAACGAGAGTTAACTAGCCGATCTCATACTTTGCCTTGTAAATATGCTATCAATAAATCAATGGGTCGAATTTTTAATAATAATTGGCAAAAAAAATTTTCCGGTATACATACACACACTCTTATTTGTGTAATTACCAAAAATTAATGCACAAAAAATTTTTTAAAATATTCAACACACCACCGTTATAATTGCAATTCTACGATCCATCATGTCAATTATTCAATTATAATTTGCGATATAAATTTCCGTTAATTAAATTTATTCAACTAATTGTCTCGAAAAAAATAAAATAAATGAAAAACTTCCTTCAGTAAAACGGTGCCTATAAAAACATTCGATCAATTCACACATAATCTTCCGTTTTCAAGAAAAATAAAAATATATAAATAAATAAATAAAAAAATACATGACAAAAATCAGTCGTGTGTAGTGCACTCATACACATTATCAAATAACACAACACATATCGTAGGAAATAATTCAACAGTGTGCCAACAACATTCATTTCATTGTACTGCGTCCAATAATTTTTCAATTTATTATCATATTTATAATTAATAAATCACCACGATAACTTTGACGGTTATTTTAATGAAAGCTTTATTAAACAATAACAACTATTGTGGTGACACACATCTGAAACATCGTGAATGAATAAATGAGAGCAATATTAACTCTCACATTTAATTATCCATATTATAAGTGTCATGGATTGATAAATAATATTTTATTGCCAAAGAAAAATTTATTTTATGTTGTGTATATTGTTTGACAATTTTTTTTTTAATTTTGTTCTCGAAGTTTCAACGTGTAAACACCTTGTTTTTAATCAGCAATACTAATTATTCCCATTAATTGCTGAACCAAGTGCTTTAATTAAAAAAAAAAATATTTTCTTTTTAATAAGATGTTTATTTTAACTCATTTATTATTTTAATTATTATTAAGTTACGATTTTTCTTCCTATACTTTTTTTTTCTTTGTATTCAGAGCCATTTTATAAAATAAGATTTATGTAAAATATTTTTTATTATAATCTATTGAAATTAATATTTATATATACTTACGTTATTAATCACAAATAAGCCATAAAGTAGATTGATTATTTTATATCGTCTGTCAAATGATGTACGCTCGAATGATTATTATTTTATTAAATCCTGTTATTATCCAACACATAAATAATTATACACATTTTTATTATTTTTTTCTTAGTCCCAAATTATTTGTATTATTATTAAATAATCTAATGTTTCATTGTCTATACTGAGAATTCAATTCTAAATAGAAGTATTAATTTGTGTATTTTTTCCTATTTTTACAGAGCATAGTTACATAATTTTAATTAAATTATATATTGAACTGTCTACTGATACATTCAATAATAAATGGCAATACTAAAAATAAACGAAAAAAATATCTCAATATAATTGAAACATTCATGCATAATTATCGATTGCATGAATGTTTCGATTGAATTATCAGTAAAATATTATCTTCAAGATAGATTTTTTTTTAAATTATTAAACATTCGTCCAAGACTCATAATAAATTTCATTGCTGCACACGATGTCACTGTATTTATATTCAATGAGGATAAAAGAGATAAAGATAAAAAAAAAACCTGAAGTAATTTATTATTTAAAATTATCCTTAGCCGTACCGAAAAAATTTTTTGTGTGAATTTACGATTAATATATGTATACTTGATTGAGTGCACCGAATATTGAATCGTCTTCAGAAATATTTCTTACGCTGTTGATAAATAAATTTTAAATGTGGAAAATTTGTAAATGTATAAATTGCCCCCTTAAATGAATCGAGTGAGTGTGTAATTATAAGTGTAATTAAATTATAAATTGATATAGAGAAATAAAAAAAATTTATCTTGCGTCCCTGAATTCATAGAAAATTTCATATAAATTCATACATGCATACATGATGCAGTGTAACTGTTTAATTATATGTATGTATGACAAAAAGTTTCATATATAGCATGCGGTCGTGTGAAATAAAAATCATTATATTTGTATAGTTACAAATTTGAATTGCACAAGTGTTCTGCAAAAAGAAAATAATACGAAAACTCGAGAATAAAAACGTGCAGTTAGTTTGCAATAATAAAAAATGTCTATAAGACATATATAAAATTTTTAATATAATAACTCCATTCAAAGAGCTATAATGAATTACACATAAATAATGTGGGTATAAAAAATTGTTACGTTATAATAACGTTTTACAGAAAAAAAATAAAGAAGAAAAAAAAATGAGAAAATAATGGTGGGAATAAAAATTATTCTCCAAGCATTTATGTTTTATTTTTTTTTTGTGTATCATACTCGAAGGATTTTTCTAGTAGATTTATAATTAATAGTTAGCAATGTTAATATACGTACGATTGAGATATATAAAAACTTTTACACTCGACAAAAAAATTTCTGGAGATGATTCAAAATAATAACGCTCTTGCTCACAACTACTCTAGGATTATTGAAATTTAATATTATTGACGTAAAATATCTCCATTCCTTTAAAAGACAAATTTATTGCTATTACTTTATGAAACTATCTGTACATACGTATTTTGTATTCCTCCGAAAATAAAGATAAAAAGAAAGACACTGCTAAATATATAATATTTAATTATTATATCACCCATTTTATTAAATATCTACTAAATCTATTCACTGAATATTATTTGCATTTTTCCATCACTACTCAAAGTGAAAGTAATAAAAAAAAAAAAAATTGAATTGAAACACAAAATTAAATTTATTTATTTTTTAATACAATTTCATTTCTGTTATAATTTGTTATTAAATCTAATATTATCTTAATATTAGCGAAAAAAAATAATATACTATCGATCCATAATGAATGAAACTTATTAATACCAAAAAATTCCAAATAATATGCATCAAGTAACCATAATCCTTGACTACCAATCCACATACTTATCACTAAAGCGCATCTCATGAAGCTCATTTTAATGTAAGGTAAACAAAGTGGTATCAACGATAAATACCAAAAAAAATATTGTGAAGTTATTACAGAATTATAGGTAACCATCACCATCGCTTGCATTAACATAGCAAATTTTAAATCTTTTTTATTTGAATATCTAAATGATAATGCAATTAATAAAATAACTGGCGGTAATACACGAAATATACGTTCAACTATATTTGAATATTGTCCAGTTGATAAATAAAGCATGTAAAAATAAATTGAAAAATTATGACGCGCGTCTTTACGTATCAAATGATAAATTAAACTTTCATAAAGAAATTTATAGCCGTAATAGTAATAACTAATTGCAGTTAAAATACCCAATGAAAATAAACAGCTGAAAACTAACTGCAATTGACGTTTATTTGGGATAAAAGAATTTTTATCGCGCAATGATAAATACATTACCAAGCTAAATGCCATGGGATATAAACGAAAGTGCACCGATATACCATGAATGAATCCGGATAAAAGTGAATTATCAACTTCAAAATAATACAATGTCAATAAAACAAACGCTACTGCTAATGAATCAGCGTTGCCGCGTGTTGATATTACAATTGTCATTGGATTATAGAGCCATGTGAGTGCACACACTTCAGCACATTTATTACTGCATGAACCACGCAAAAGTATTTTTTTTATTAGTATTGTAACGACAATATCGATGATGGAAAAAATTATTTTACCAAAACTAAAATGCAATAAAATATTTGGCGTAAGAATAAATGCCAATAGAGGCGTGTAACGATAAGTATGACGGTCATATGGCGATTCACCATTAGTTATTAATCGTGCAGCATCAGTATAAACTTTATAATCAATATCAGTGTATGGTACTGCAAAATATTTATCGTGAAAATTCGAATAAGCAATTAAAATAATTCTCAACGATAATCCTAAAACACAATGGGTTTTAAATGTTGGCCACTTCATTTTATTTTATTTGAATTCAATAAAATGATAATGGTGAACGTTTAAATATTTTATAGATATCAAATTAAATAAATCGATATTGATATATAAGCAATTTATGTATTTACTAAACTCCAAAACTACAATTTGGTTTTATTTCGTATCGCTGCTTCTGTTATGCACGCTTTAAACTTCATAAATTCTGAATTACAATCCCCTTTGCCAATATCTGATTTCATCACAACGCATTTAGCATAATTAACTGCGTCATTTTTACATTCATTTATCAATAATGGATATTTTTTCAATCTATCTCTGGCTTTAGTAACTGAATTCATTGTTGGCAATCAATTGAGAAGAAACGATAGGTAAGATAAGTAACTATTCTTCGTTTTCTTCGATTGGTGGATAGGAAAACGTGAGTGACTCATAAAAATTATAAAGTGGGGTACTAAATATAATCATTGTAAAAAAAATACTTCCAGTTATTGAAAACACACGTGGATATCGCTGAATCCACGATCTATCTTTCAATAATCTTCTATCTTGAGGCATGATTATTTATTTGATTTTAACTGTAAATAGACGATTCATTAAATAATTATGATTGTCATATATTCAATTAATTAAGTATCCCCATATCTTCATACATTTTACTTACGTAATCAACAGTTTTATGCTCATACGGTTTTGTTGTGTCAATACCCTCGCAGACCAATGATCGATCAGAATGCTTAATGCAACACTGTCTTAATTCTTCAATAGTAGCTTCACAACGAGAGGGTTGATAAACATTTTCTGAAAATAAAAGAGAAAATAATGTGATATGCAATATCGTATTATACACATAACCTATAAATTCATTATCATGAATAAAAAAAAAATGGATGGAGATTAAATATATAATTACTGACCACGCAAACATGTCTGTAGCTGGCATGCATATTTTTTACAGGGATCAACTTTCTTCATGCAGATTTATCGTGTGTAAATGATTTATATTGAAATATTTACGATTATATATTAGAAGACAAAAAAATCGGCGTGGAATTATTACTCACTTTAACCTCACACGTACGACGTATATATTAAATTATACGAATAGAGAACATGTAGAGTGTGAAGTTATCAGATAGTGTAAGAAAAAAATTTCGAATAGCTGCTGATAGGTTATGTATAAAAAATCGTGATGGTGAAATAGAAATCTTTTTTATTCATTGACGATGTATATCTAGTGATAAATTCTATTTTTCAATTTTAAATAGCTTGTTAAATTACTTGCCACAAAATTTAATTCCTGAAATTAATTCCATTATTTAAAGTTTATATTCATTGAAAAATTTAGATGTAAATATTTATTGTGAGCAACTTGTATGAAACAAACCCCTGGTCATTTTATTATCAATTTCGTTTTTATCAACGCGATTTTTATACATGATATTTTTCATTATTATTATTATCAAACGTCAACCGCGACTATCTTCACACTCGTCATATTGCGATTAAATGTACAGGCATACAGCGACAAAAATATTTGACATAATTTTTTACCATGTGTTCATATGTGTAATTGCAATCGATCGGAGTAATTCGATATTACATGTGATTTTATTTCCTATCTAGGCCAACTTGATGTGACAGAAAAAAATTATCGTTGTTCATAACCACAAATAAATGTACATGACAATATTCAGTGGCATAAATGATTTATAACAGAAATAAAATATACACCATATATTTCACAAATTTCTTGGTAGTAGTTCTTGGAATAAGTGGGGGAAATCAATATGAAAATCCAGTTTGAACAATAAATTATATATTTTAAATAAGAGAAATACTCATGGATAAATAATTGTAAAATTAATAAGAATTATTGAATGATTGTAAATGACATGGAAATATTATTTGAATTAATAAGAAGTCTCGATTATTGAAGTAATCATCAAGAAAATGAAGTGATTGACTTTCATCACATGATTTTACTAACAGCTGTGTGTCAATTAAAAAATAATATAATATAAGAAAATATTTTTCAACGTGTTAATTTCACTAGTTTTCTTTTTATCATTTATTTGTTACTTATCAATTTTTTTATACATAGCCTCTAATTCGGCTATTGTTATGCCTGAAAATGTTGTTTCAATGTGGGTTCCTCCCAATGTGGATTATAATTGGCATACAAATCTCTTTGGTGATGATCAATTATGGAGAATGCACACATATATCTGGGACATTCAATACAAATGAATTTTTTCGATTTTTGATGAAATTTGGTTTTCAACAAACCGATCGTCATCGACAAAAAGATTCATGTGGTTATATTTTTGGAAATATTACATCTCGAACAAATTCATCTAAGCTTGTAACACTTGCAGTACTGGATAGGAATCATTTTTTAGAGTATTATGGAAATCGTACTCTTGAGAATAAAAATATTGCATGTGCCACAATGTTTGATACATTAAATGAAAGCTCATATGATTCAGAGTGCAATGTTGATGGTCAAGATTTTTTGAGGTAATATATAATCGAAAGAGAAAAGAAATTGTTTTCAATAAATAAATGATATGTATAATAAATTATTATTTTATTGTAGAAGAGTGCCATGTCCAAGAGGGAAATTATGTCCCGACGAAGATTTAAGTTGGAATGTAATTAAAAATCATCAATTTACTTATGTAATTCAGGATTTTTGGCAGCCAAGATTTTGGTATATGAGTTTTGTTTCATGCTATCGTAATACAAAAACCTGCCGATGGGAATGGTTTAATGAAAGTATGGAAATAGATTACGATATTTGGCTAGTAAATGGCAATCCAAATAACAGTGGATTTAATAGTTTAACTCATCAATTTTCCTATGATCGACAAAATACAATTGAATTGTATTTATTATTTTTTTTGTGTTATATTGTATTGGTACCCTTACAACTTTATGCTGTTCGATTGCAACAGCATCCAGTTACGAGATTATTTACAGCCAGTTTATTACTGGAATTTATTGCAATATGTTTAATTCTTATTCACGTATTAAAATTTGCAATTGATGGAGTTGGATATGAGCAATTGGAAGTGGCTGGAGATATTTTTGATATTCTCTCACGAGTAAATAGATACAATTTTTTTGTATGATAAAACTGAAACAATAATATTGATATATAACAAAAAAATTATTTTGTTTCAGACCACATTCATGTTATTATTGCTATTATTAGCGAAAGGTTGGGCAGTTACGAGAATTGAATTAACATGGAAGCCCCTTGTTTTTCTTATTTGGTTTTGTTATGGCGTTGTTCACATTTTACTCTACGTTTGGAATATGGTAAAATATTAATGAATTGATAATAATACTAATCATGAATATAATTACATTTATTATATTATTAAAATTAAATATTCTAGACGGAAGTTGACATTGTTGAAGAAATAGACGAATATCAAACGTGGCCAGGATGGTTTATCCTTTTATTCCGCAGCACAATAATGGTGTGGTTTTTATTGGAACTTCGAAATACAATGACGTATGAACATAATACACAAAAATTAAATTTTTTACTACACTTTGGTGCATCAGCACTCGTATGGTTTATTTATTTGCCAATTGTTGCGCTCATTGCATTACAAATAAGTGCATTATGGAGGTTTAAATTTCTTCTTGGTAAATTTATTCATCATCATTTATTATGCATTTATTTTTATCAATAAATAAATGAATGAATAATATTTTATTTATATTTACAGGTATAACTTATTCGGCTGATTGCTATGCATACTGTGTTATGGCACATTTACTTTGGCCAACGCGCAGTGAACAATATTTTCTCCTTGCACAAGGTGCTGATAATGGCGATGAATTAGATGAGTTCAATGAAGCACCGCATGTATTAAATAATTATGTTGAACCACCGGAGCTTAGTAAGATAATTGCGTGAATGGTACATAAAGAGTAAGAGAAAAAGAAAAATGTATGATAGATTTAGATTTTAAAAATGAATGTGATGTACTTATTGCCAAATGTGTCGTTTTTTTTTTAAAGTGAAAAAATTCTCTTTGTGTATATATTACTATATAAAGTAGAAATGAGGCATCAACTTGGCTCAAGACGCCCTAATTGCATCTATCGATATATACATATATCTTTTCACTTGTGCTATTTAAGACTGAAAGTACCTTGCACATTCACAAATTCGTCACAAATTTTCATAAATCTTTAAAATCATTTCAAATACTATAAATTCACTGCGTAATTACAAAAAAAAAACGAAACAAATTCAAAATCACATATTATGATGATAAAGTTGTATAAATTTAGACATCTATTGATAATTTATATTTATCAAAATAATATTAAATTAGGAATGCCTTAATATTATTTCCAATTGAAAGATAAACAATTCTATTCGATAATTATATACATACTCGTTATAAATAATATTAATTAATGATAATTATAAACGAGCCATAATTGATACAAACATTTTTGCACTCTAACAATTAGACTTGTAACTTTTTCAATTTTACTTGTGTAATATACAACAAATGAATGAATTAATTCATTTTTATTATTATTCTCTAAAGTAATTCGAGAATAAAAATTAATTTTTGTCTATGTTATTGCTCAAATATTTACGATGAGATTGTAGTATGTAAATTAAGTAATTCTCAGTGTTTTAGAACAGTTTATCCCTCTCTTGATGTAAGATTCGTATATAATATTTTTAATTCATATAAATATATACATGCGTAAAAATCCATTTACCATTTGTGCATTTTAGCGTCTCATAATACATCGATTCCGGTACGAATACATAATTTTAATGAAATGACGAATATAGGAGTATTTCAAATCAAGAGAATCTTAAAAAAAAATACCTTATCAATCATTCTGTTTCATTTTATGATATTAACAGTAAATTTGACGAAGAAAATTTTTATCATATAATTTTTTATGTACATATATTAACCTGAAATTATAATTGTTAAGGAAAAAAATATCAAAATTTCGTTGCATATTATCAATGTCAAAATCACATTTTAATGCATAAAACTATCAGGATCTTAACAATTACCTTTCTCAAATTAGTCATCAATTTTCATTAAGTTATTATATATTGTGTAATAGATTTTTAGAGCATATAGAAATAATAACGTAATAAATTGTCTACTTTATTCAAATAAACAATTATAGTTTACCAAATGTATTAAAATCATTTATTAATATTAATTAAAGATTCATTAAATACCAAGAAATCAATTTTTTTTCAAGTACTAAAACTTTATATACATGAAAAAAGAAATCTCAAAATGCAAAATAAATTACAAATGGCTATTTAATATCAATCTATACAATCTGATTTCATTTACAAGAATAATAATAAATTTCTCTATTGTCTATTTCCTGTATTATTTTATGATTTTCCATAATATAATTACAGTAATTTAAGATTTGATGTAACTTTATTGATGAGGCTATTAGGACCAGGACCAACACCCAAAACAGTAATTGTTCCTGGATTCAATTGTGTTTTTCCAGCATCTCTAATTATTGATGTAACAAGTCCTTCATTTTCTGCATTCTTGGCTAATGTTTTTAATTGTTCCTCACTTGATATTTTGACAACAATTTTCGGTTGACCAAGCATTAACCATGCCGTTAAAAATTCCTTATTAACTTTACTTTTTTGACACTGATCGAAACATTCAATTGCAGCATGCGCACATTGTGCAGCAGTTTTTCCTCTTCCCATAATAATATCCGTACGAACAACTAAAATCATTTTATATGGCTCTTTGGGCAAGCCCTTTGTGATTACATATTTCAATCTTCCCCACAATGGAATCATGATAATGACTTTCTTATCTTTTTTATGTTTATGGCAAATGTATGATTAAATTATTTTTTATTAAACATTTCTCGCTGTTTCTGGTGTTTATCCATACAAATTTTGAATTTTTGCACTTGATCTTGACATTTTCGCCAATCTTGTGTCTCAGCTATACATTCCTACATTTCAATATTATTAATATTAGTGCAAGATCAAAAATAAAGATAAAAAATAAGTGTTACGTAATTCATTAAATTTATTACCTGGACTTCATAGTGAAGTTCCATACAACCAGTTTTTTTTAACATACGTTCAACGGGATCCTCAATATCATCAGTCTCCGCTGTTTTTTGTGATGGAACAGTCATAATTTAAATTAATTTTTTAATTCAGAAAATTATTGACTTTTAGTTTATGTCCATGTGCACATTGCGAGTGTTACTAACAAAGTTAACCTATAAATATGGTTAAAATAATTTTAAATCTCATGAACGACTTTATATTGTATGTATTTTTTTTACAATTATGTAATATTAAAGACAAGAATAATTATATCTAATATGTTAATTGAAAATAATTTTTTTATGTAGATGGGATATGTATATTATTATCCACAATTTATTAACAGAACAGAGCAAATGTAGTTTAAATTTTGATACATTTTTATTTTACACTGTTTTTTTACAAAAGTTTTTTAATAACATTCTCAGTCGATAATAAGTTAAAATTGTTCTATATTATCAACAGAGTTTCCAAGAATACTGGTTATAAATTTAAGATTTTTACAATTTTTTATATTTATTCAAAAATGCGAATTTTATAAATTATACAAGAAATTCTAATGAAATTGAAGCTCAAAAATTTATAGGATTATCACTACATCTAAACAAATAATTAATTATTTTACTTTAAAAAAAAACAATGCATTTCATGTATTCGTAATTATAAAATAATTCAAATGCCAAACAATTGTTTAGTAACTCTTTTAACGATATTGTATTATTATCATGAAATGTAGCAGATAATAAATAAAATAAACATAGCTTCATATGTATTAAATGCCTGTAAAGTTTTGTAAATTCGCCTTTCATTCATTAGTCTTCCGAGAATCACTCAATTATGTACATATAAATTAATATAACTGTCTTTTCAGAGGTTTTCTAGGAACTTTCTACAATGCATTGTCCATATGTACAATTAGACATTATGAATTATATACATCTATATGCACGCCGGTACATAAATGAACAAAAAATCTACAAAAAACACAATCAATTTAACCAGTTAATTGCATATCATTTATTCATAATATACGTAATAAATTATTATTCATAAAACCATGCTCACCCGAAAATTAGCCAAAGTACAATATTGCGCGCGCATACGCTTCCATTTTGATGATTGGCGGTATGGAACACACTCAGTTTATATCGAACTGCTGATTGGTTTTCATAAAATAAAAAATACATATGTTGATATGTATAGGTACATATACATTGCACGTAATACATACGTGCTAAGCTGTGTTTATTGTAAAAAACCACGTTATATTTTCTGTGAATTAAATCGATAATTGTAACAGAAAAATGGAAACTAACCTCACTTTATAATTAAATGATTCATTGATCAGTGAATTATCATGTGAATAATGTATTTCTTAATTATTATAGATACAATGATGTTGCAACTATAGATATTGAAGTGCCGAGACGGTTTTTTTGGTGGCACATGGTCGTTTAGCTCGTGCAGTAATATATTTGTGGTCAGGGTGATAGTTTATCTTCTCTGAATATTGAAAAATCCCAACACATGATGTGAGAGAAAATATTTTGACGTATACAGATATTATATCTTATACATATAAATCAATTTGATATAATATAATTAAGTGAATATTCAAGCATAATTAATAAATAAATTATTAATAAAATACATGTATATATCCATTGTAAGTGAATATGTAG
>JAQQBR010001831.1:5651479-5662062 GCA_030347285.1 Microctonus hyperodae
GAAATTTAAAATTAAATTGAATGATTGATTTTTTGAATAGATATAAATTGTTCAGCTTGATACAATTTTAATTTTAAAAATATATTAACTGGAAAAACTTTCCAGACATATCGAAACCTTGTGGGATTGAGACAACGTCAGTAAACATACAATTTAATTCCAAAATCAATATTTCTCCCATCCTCACATTTTTCCCCTAACGGCTATAAAAAATGAGGAAAAAAACATACGGTTTCCTGTTACGTCAGTATGACGGTGATGAAGCTATGACCGATAATGAAATTTAGCGACTCTATATCCCACATAAAATGAACACATGATCCACGATATAATATATTTACCTATACAGTCTTGTAAAAATTATCAATAAATTATTAACAATATATTTATAATAGATCTACATCTATTCGTGCCTGTATAAAAAATTGCAAATTCTATTTAAACATTCCTCACGTTGAATATTGAATTAAACGGAAATAAAATTGATTTTATCTCCAATGATTCATTTATATGATATAAATAACAATTCATCATTTATATATTTTATGCGTGAATATAAAGGATGAAAAACTATTTATTTTTTAATTTTTTAATTATAATATTTTTTTATTCCTTCATTTTATTTATTTATTTCTCGTGCACAACAATAGAATGACAAAATCAAATTTACTTAACCATCTGTTCCTCTTTGTATTCGTGCCAAAAGTCGAAGTAATATAGCGCACCGTCGTCATTGTCAAACAACATGACAACAAAGCTTTATAATAGAATCGGCCAAAATATTAATAATAATATCCCTGAGACAAGAATGTTATATCGAGATTTACATGATCAAAGCTATACAGAGTTGAAATGTATAAAATCAAAGACAATATGTATGCCCGAAAACTTTGATTTGACATTCAATATTCGAGACTGAAACATCGAAAATTATGTCTATGTATGTATAAATTTTATTACATACGTATACATGTATAACGTTTATGATTTATATTGAGCTTTTGACAACGCAGTCTAGTTCGTCAATGGTCCTTTATTCGTGTGTGGGACGAAAGCAATTTCCCTTACTCGATTCCAAGTAACCTTTGCTATACTCTGAGTTGAATAATAATAGCATACATATAGAGTTACATTAGCCATGTGGCCTTTACATTTATCCGTAATTTTAACAACAAATTTTGTTGCTATGTACGTATTTTATTGCAAATATTTTCCATTCGGGATAATAATAAATATACATTTATTTAGATGTATTTATTTGTTTTCATTCAAGTTTCATAAAAGTTTGTAGAATAATTGTGTGCTTTCATATAATTTACAATTTAATATTTTGTGTTGTATTGATAAAATCAGTGAATTATTATTGATGAATCGAAATATTTGTAAATTATCTAATGATTATAAAAGATTATTTATTTGTTAATATTTAACGCTGACTTGTTGAATGAAAATATTTAAACTCTATAGAAAATTTTAATTTTTCACTTTTATTGATGGTAATAATTAATTTTATTGATTTATTAGCAATTTATATTTAGTAAGTATTTCATGAAAAGAACAGAAAAAGTAGTTTTAAATTAAAGTATCAATTAAGATTAATAATATTCAGATTTTTATCTTGGTTTGTTTAATCATTAAAGATTTTATCTTAATTTCCGTTGTAAAGTTATATGTTCATATTATTTTATATATCTTGTCGGCTTAGCAACGTCAATGTGTGGGTGTCATCATATATGTTTTGAGATTTTACTTGATGAAATTTCAAGTTCATTTCCATACGAAAAACGGAAATGAGTCGATAAATTAGTGCACACATTCATGAAGATATATTTATATTTAAAGACCTTGATTTTATAAATTCAATGCAATATTTTTCGTATTTATTCATTACAATTTGAATTAGTACAATATCCCAATATTATTGGATGTATTAATTATTAATATATATTACCATTTTTTAATTATAGAATAAAAGTAAATATATAATGCATTTATATGACTATCCAAATATTGTAAAGACAATTTTAGAATTCCATTATCGTTAATGTATGATGCATAAAAAGCGTGAAATTTTATTTGAACACTTGAGATTTATATAATAATAACAATAAGTTCAGTGTTGAATTATTTTTCTTTTTGTTTTTTTTTTGTTGCTCTATAAGTTTGATATAATTTTACAACCGTGCATTGGGAATTGACTGAGGTGCTGCCTCAAAAGTACTTTTCAAGATGTGATGCTAATTTACTTGGATCAACATTTGGTCCATGTCTTTCAACAACTTTGCCATCCTTGTCAATAATGAATTTAGTAAAATTCCATTTAATGAAATTTCCCAAAGTACCACCCTTTTCTTTCTTCAAATATTTAAATAGAGGATGAGTGTTTTCACCATTTACATCAATTTTTTCAAACAAATCAAATTTCACCTGTAAATAATTAAACAAATATATTTATATTTTCATTCTTTCTTAAAATATCTAACAAATTAATAAATAAATGAATAATAGAAAAATTTTACTTTATTGGCCTTGGCAAAACTGCAAATTTCATCACTGTCACCTGGCTCTTGACCATTAAATTGATTGCATGGAAATGCCAAAATTTTCAAGCCTGTAATAATTTAATAAAAATTATAATTTTTTATTTTACAATGCATGAATGCTAATTGATAAATAATTATAAAATAATATTAATTATACTCACCGTGTGATTCAGTATATTTATCGTATAGTTCATTTAATTCTTTGTAATTTGTAGCTGTGAGACCACATTTTGATGCGACATTGACAATCAAACAAACATGACCTTTGTAGCTAAAAAATCAAAATGAATAATTACAAATCATTTCGTTAATCATTGATATTGGGAGAAAGTTATTTACTATTCAAATACATATATAATAATAGCTCAACCTACTTTGATAAAGGTACAACCTCTCCTTTGATAGAATTAGCCTCGAAGTCGTAGACGGACGTGGCCGACTTGTAGTCTAAGTTTCCACTCATCACTATTTAAATTGAGGAATTGATTATTTCAATTAACATTTATTAATTCATACAGTTTAACTAATATTTTACTTGTCTTCTCCTTGCGCGATATTATGATTCAAAATTATTCACTCCAAATTATTTTTATAAAATATACTATACTAAAATACATTGTTAATTATCAATTTAACATAGCAATGGATTATTTAATAATATTGCGTGGAACAATCATGCATAAATTATGTTGTTATAAAATAATATTGATGAATAGAGGTAGGAAAAACGTCTTCAACACGCATTTATGATGATGTTGGAGAATTCATTGCTACTCAATGCAATTAAATAAAAACTCTGTTTAATTTGAGAATACGTGCCTGAAAAACTGCGAATAATTTGCAGCCCGGCAGGGAATATTGAATATTTCAATAATTGCATTCTCAAATTGCACTTATGCGTATGTTTTTTTTTCCTATTATTTCAACAGTAAAATAATTTTATTAACCTCAAATAATACTTAAACACAATATTGAATCACGATAAATAAAAGTGACTACAACTTGAAGAAGAAGAAAAAATTGGTCAAGATAAAAGAAAAAGATGATAAAAAGTGAATCAAAAAATAAAATTAAACTTCTTCTTTACAATAACAATTATATATAATTTTTCATTCGACCGACTCGCCATCTACCGCATAACCTAACATTCACTGACCGGCCATTGCAATTTTTTACATTACGAGAAAAAAAAATTCACAGACACATACGTAGTTTGATATAATTTACAGCTATCAAAAAAATGTCATAATCCAAAAAAATCCACTGTGACTTGAAAAATAATTGATACATTTGCTTAAATTCAATTGATCTATCCTTTTATTCATAACTACTTTTTTATTATTATTCTTACCTATTTTATTTGTTATCAAGTATTATGCTATATAATTCAAGTGATATCATTCAATGATTCGACACAAATTTCTCAGATTTAGACAATTCAATACAATATAACTTAAAGAACGAACAAGCTACGACTGATTCGCAAACGTAAACTGTAAAGCCGCAGGGCGCAGACTTGTGTCTATAATATAGACTCTATATACTCTATAGTACATGTACTTTTCAGAGAGTATTGCGCACCCAGGCGAATAGGTGGGAGAACACCTATTCGATACATATACACATACAAATATACAATGCAATGCGTAAATAATTTATTGTATATACTATATACACTGTATTCCCTTAAACAATTTTTTATATACAATAAAAAATACTAGAAAAAAATATATAATTAATTTAAGATGTATATGCACCATCTATCAACAACATTATTGTATTAACAATATAATTTATATAATATGAATGTGGTAAATAATTTTACCACATAAATATCTAACAAAATAATATATTTGTGTATATTATTATTTTTATTATAGGGAAATATAATTCTTGACATAGTAATGACATTGGAAGTTTAATTGATTAACCTACATTATTGCAATAAATAAATTTATAAATCGATTTTTGTTTCTCGTGTGGTTTTATATAGGCATTGTAATTACTATGCAAGTGTGAAAAAATTTATGATTGTGAGAACAAGTGTTGGAATTGCACTTTGCTCTGACTTATCTAGAAATAAATATATCACGATGACACATGTCTTTTAAAATTGAATAATTTTTATATAGGTAGATAGAATTATATACGAAAGAAACAATATTATTAACATTTATTTATATAGAGATGTTATAATTATATTTATTTTTTTAATTTATATTTGTTTACTTTCAGTACTTTGGTTCCTTGGAAAATATTCAGGCATGAACTTAATCAAGTTCATCCAATTAGTTCTGGTCTTCAGGCGATGGCATTGAAATCAACGATAGACCTCACATGCAATGATTATATATCAAATTTTGAATTTGATGTATTTACAAGGTAGTTTATTTTTTTATTTGTTTCAATATATTAATAATGAATTTATTTATTTATTTATTTATTTATTTTCAGACTGTTTCAACCGTGGTCGACGTTACTACGCAATTGGAAAATTTTAGCTGTCACGCATCCTGGTTATGTGGCATTTTTAACTTACGATGAGGTGAAAGCACGTTTACAAAAATATTGTATCACCAAACCAGGAAGTTATGTATTTCGATTGAGTTGCACGAGATTAGGGCAGTGGGCAATAGGATATGTCACATCAGACGGTGATATATTACAAACAATACCGCACAATAAAAGTTTATGTCAAGCGTTGCTTGATGGATATCGAGAAGGCTTGTAAGTTTTATTCAAGTAAATAAGGACAAGAGAAATAATGTTGTTTTTGTATATTCAAAGCTGATATTTATTTGAATTTTTTATTGAATCAGTAGGCTATTTGAATTTTAATGGAATTTTTCTTGGGATCATTTCAGCTACTTATATCCAGATGGACGTAATATAAATCCAGATCTAACGTGGGCTGTTCAACCCACACCCGAGGAACATATTAAAGTAACAGCAGAACAATACGAATTGTATTGCGAAATGGGTAGTACATTCCAATTGTGTAAAATTTGTGCTGAACATGATAAAGATGTGAGGATAGAACCATGTGGACATTTATTATGTACTCCATGCTTAACAGCCTGGCAGGTAGCAGTATTTACTTAATATTATTTAATTATAATTCATGAGAAAGTATTTTATTTAGATTCAATTTTGTTTCATTCAGTTTATTGAGTTGAATTATACTTTTTTCGCTTCATAGTTCAATTAATTTAAGATAGTTGATTGCATAATTTATTTTTATTTTCATCTTCTCATTGAAAATATTATTCAGGGCGTATAAACGTCTATGAATTTGCGATGGCTTTTGTTTGTGAATGAAAAGAAAATCAGACCAACGATTTTGAAGCACCTACTTCATGTAATCTGGGTTATTCCGAGTATCATTAAATATTTTTTTCTTTATTTATAATGCTATTGTCTGAAATTACTCAGCCATCGCCATTTTTTATTTGTTTTATAATGTTTAAAATTTTATAAAAACGCCACTTTTATAACGCTAAACTAAAAATCAATAGAACAATTATTCATTGGAAAAATTTCATTGAAGTTATTGATAAATGAATATTTTATTCACTCAACTGCAAAGTTGAATAATATTAATTTAAGATAAATTAAGATAAAAAGTAAGCATTGAGTTTTATTACATTTTAAATTTATTTAATAAACATGGAATATTTTTCGTTTAATTATTTTACAGGATTCGGAAGGTCAGGGGTGTCCATTCTGTCGTGCAGAAATCAAAGGCACTGAACAAATTGTCGTTGATCCATTCGATCCACGAAGAACGCATCGACCTGGTGCACAATCAGCGTCAGTCAGTAATGCATCGACCCCAACGCGGGATCTTGACCCTGACACCGAGGTATCCGACTAGGTGTTATCATGTGCCCGTCATTAAATTAAAAGAAAAAAAAAATACAATTGTGCCCCTTGTATAGTGACCTCATATAGAATAAGCAGAAAAAAAGCAGCAATAATTAAGGGACTAAATTACCTCATAAAATTCATCGCCATAGCGTTTGATCTGTTTGTTTGCTAATGCTCACCACTAAATGCCTCATTGCATCTTCAAAATTTAACAAAAAAAAATGAGTCGAGTATATAAACAACATAATAAATCATAAAAATAGCTCTATTGATAATCTATTTTCGCAAAGGATTTTTTTTCTTTTGAATATAATTTAAATTATAAATTACGATATTTTTCGCGGATAATTTAATAACATCACAGTGGGATTAAGGTAGGTTACCTACTCTTGCATTTCAAGCTACTGTCTCACACTTATGAACACATACAGTTACATATATTCGGCTTATTGTTTGATCTTTTGTCCGCATTAATCATGTATAATGATTGTCCCAATTGATTTAATGAATTCATGTTATTTAATGAAAGATGAAAGTTGAAATATATAAAATATAAAACTAATTTTTTTTTTCTTTTTTTTTTCTCAAGTTGAGAATAATATTAGTGAACTTCTTTCATTTCACATTGAAATGATTTATTATATTTGGTTGATGAGTTTGAAATTGCTTTAGCGCAATATTGTGATTCAGTTGCATTTGGTTATTTTAATTAACAAAATTTTTAAATCAAGATAAAGTTGCTCCATTATCTTTTACGCATTGGGTCGCATCCAAATTATAATCATTTTTGTTTTTGTTTTTTATAGCTTATTACTGAAGCGAATACTGAGGCAATAAAATTGAATAAATGCTAAATAATATAAATAATTAAATTATTATATAATATGGCATAAGTATTATTAAAATATATGTCAGTAGTAAGAATCAATTTTTTTTTTCGTTGGAGTTAAACTTCACAACATTATTTGTGCCAGTAAGAAGAAAATTATGCTGCTACAAATTTTTATGCACAAACGTAACGCTTTTTTTTTTTTTCTTTTTAAGATGTAGTCGTGAAATATTAATTATATAAGAGCCAAATAATAATTTTTTATTATTTTTAAAAAATTTTTTTTATTCAATTGTGATCACGCGTCGAAATTCGATGAACAAACTAGCAGCATCGTAGGGCAATTTAATCAATAATCAAATTATTATTATATTTTATTACAAAATGCAAAGTCCATTTGTTTTAATACATTCTTTGATCTAATTAATTAATTTAATTTCTTTATTTTTTTCTATTTCACAGTAACGTGTTTGTATTAAATATAATTTATTCTGATTAAATCACACAAAAGTGGTTGAATAGTATGCAAAAAGAAAATTAATTTAACTGTACACATTTATCAACGATTAATTATTGTAATAAAATTGCAATGGTTTCAATGCAAATAAACATAAGATCGTTTGATAATAAAATGCAAACAAACGAAATAATAATTGCTGCCTTCATGGAAAATTCACAACCAACTAGTTCAATTCAATTGTATTTAATTAATATGATTTCCGAGATGGTTTTATTTTAACTTGGAATCATAAAAAAAAATTAACATTTATAGATAAATTAAATATTTATATATTTATCTGCCTTTGACTATTTGATATAATGAGACGCTGCTTATTTTCGAATCCACCCTTGCCATGCATTTGCACTGGCGTATTTAGATTAATATAGAAGAAAAAAAAAATTAATTAATTTAGTGTACATGATTTTTTTTTCTTGATTGTAAAATATTAGATTATTTGAAAAATTTTTTAAATAAAATTATATTATCATTATGTTGACTTTCTTGTGCACTTGTACACGCTCCTGAAGCTGATTATTTTTTTATTTTGTTTATTCTTTCGTCTTTTTTTTTTTTTCTTAAGTTATACGAAATTATAATTTCATATGATACAGAATTTTTTATTTAATTAATTATTTATAATCCAAACTCGATGTGCAACAGTGTCTTAATAATTGCTCGCATGAAAGTTTATTATTTATTTAATTACTTTCACTACATAGAAATATATAAATTTATATTTATATTTTTTTTTCAATTATTACTATTTTTATTTCAATGTGTTGTACATTGGGTCGAATGCTCAACCCACTGCATGATATGGAACTAATTGGTAATGTAAATATACGTGATATGCAAATTTTTAATTGTATATTTCAATGAAAATTATCAAAAAGAGGTAAGTGATTACACGATGCATTATGGTCCTTTTGCTTTTTGCTTAATTGTTTTCATTTAAAAAAAAAATATATATATATTATTTAATATTTTTTTGCAACTATTATGAGAATGTCAACTGCATTGCTCATCTTCATCCAATCGTATCATAATATACACAAAAATAAATTACATACATTGCACGTGGATTAAATTTATTTGAATTGACTTTCTTTTTTCTTATTGATATTTTCAAACGGCAATTCTCAATTAGATATAATTTTTTGATGTTTTAGGATATCATGGAACTGTGCAATGGCAATTGTGGGTTGATATGTGATGATTCAGACGAAGAGGATGATTCGAGTCCAACAAGTTCGCCTGTTCCACCACGAAGAATTGTTCCAAGTCCACCATTACCACCAAGAAGACCATCACCTTCACCAACTCCTAATAATCATTCGCGAAATACTCGTCATTTGACAGTGCCAAAGGAAAATGCACCACCTCCACCTACTGTTACTGTTATCCTTTCATCCAGTGACAATCATCAAAATAATAAAGGTAATCATTTATTTCTTTTATCCTTTTGTGGGTGATAATATTAATTACTAAAATTTGTTATTTTTTTTTTTTCAATATTATTATTTCAATTGATTTTAATGTTGGAATAGCCACAACGGAGGCGCGTTACGACATGTTACATCGAGCATCATCACCATCGCCAATTCCACCAGCCATTATGCGACCACATGTCCGTTCACAAATTCGACCTCCTGCATTACCAGAAAAATCTGGTCGTCATCATTTATCCACACAAGCAAGTATAAATGTACCGCCAGTACCGCCACCATTATCAGCACCTCGACCGCCAAAAATAACTAAAGAAATGGCAAAGCAAGATCATCATTATGAAAATACAATTTTAATACACGGTACAAAAGAGCACGTTGTAAAAAATATTAATTTAGAGACGAATCGGGCGAAATTAACGGCATTAATGAGAAGCCGTGAGGAGCCAGGTGGTTCAGCAACAAAATCTGAAGGTGCTGCATATGAGAATGTTAATGTTGAACATATATCAAGGCTCACAGCACTTGGATTTGCTCAAGATGCTGTAATTAGAGCGTTGGGAATTACGCGGAATGATTTAGAAATGGCTTGTGATATTCTCAATGAATTTGCAACAAAATCATCTTGACCAGGTAACAATTATTTATCAGTATAAAATTTTTATTTAAAATTATTTCAACGTTATTCTATCTAATATTTATTATATTGACGTGATGTTACTGCTAATTTTATTCAATATTTCTCTTTTTATTTTTTGTTGCGTACATATAGGCACACAGACGGATGGTTCGTGACCACCCGTACCTCCGCGTCGTTATCTCTGAAAGCAGATCAAGCAATATGTTCATCATCTGCGCGTGTATATGACTAATTAATCTACTTTTTATGTGCTTGACATAATTAAATTCGATCAATAAAAACAATGGAGAAGAAAAAAACGAGATGTTTTTGAAGTTTTTAAGAAATTCAAATGAAATTACGATATAAAACTTCAAATATTTATTATCAGATGAATCAAAGATACGATTGATATTATACGTACCAGTGATAAATAATTTATTAAATTGGATGTTCAAAATTTAGACGCAAAATAAATAACAATTGATTAATTATTTCACGTAATGTATCATTCAAATATTAATTTATTAAATCATAATATATTATTTTTAATATCTCATGCATGTTTGATAAATGCGTGTAAAACTTTGCACAATATTATTCCGAAAATAATCATTTTGATTACATGCGCCATTTTACATGCTGTTTTTGTTATTATCATCATTATGATTATTATTATTATTTATTTATTATAAAATTTATTCATCAAATGTGATATTTGTATTTATAAATACATGTGTACTAATGCTTAATTTGTGTTTTAAATATTATTCAGACA
>JAQQBR010001831.1:5662162-5678830 GCA_030347285.1 Microctonus hyperodae
AATCATTTTATCACAATATAGATATTCAAAAATATTTTCTCCAATCTGTATATTATTAGATACAGAAAGAATTTAAGTAGAGAATTTTTTTTTTGATATTAAATAGAACGTAGAAAAAAATAAGAAAATGAATTATGAATAAATTACCACCTTTATCTCTCTGTGCTTGTTGCGATTTTTACCCTTTGAGTGTTTCAAAGTTCGATAATACGTAAAAAATTATATCAAGCAATTGTTAACATACGAAAATCTTCATAAAAAAAAACACAGAAAATAAATAGATATGATAAATTAAAAAGAGCAACGGAAAATTTGCTGAATTTATTAAAATTATATATGAGAATTTCACTTAAACACCTCTTTTTATTCATTGTAGAATCTAAATTCAAAAATGAAATTGAATGTCTATATAAGAACAATTAATAAACTTAGCTATCCTATTTTTCTACATTGAATATTCGCAATAGTATATGTCGAAAAATATCATTACGAGTTCAAACAGATTATTTAGATAAACGAATGTACAACACCACCTGCATACATAAAAGATAAATCAATAATAATACAGTGCAAAGTCACAATCATATTGAAAAATAAAAAAAAAGAAACTAGTACATAAATAATTCAGATTGACGTGCAATACATAATCTATATAATTCGTATATTAATTTTATCATTGGCTGTAAACATTATTTTATGTATTGTCGGAAATAAAATAATGTATATTTATGAAAAAAATATAGTTTAAATAATATTTTATGTATATCTCGTGCCATTAATTACATTATATATAATAAACACACCTGTATTCTCAAAACAGATGACAATTATAGTAAAACAAAAGAAAAAAAAATTCCGAAATTCGGAGAAATAAATCATTAGTGAAAATTATGAAATTTTCAATAATATTCCCAATTTATTGTTTATACTATCTGTACAAATTCGTTCATTATATTTAAAAATAAAAAATAAAAAACAATTGATTGATTAAATTGTAGGAATACATCTCTGTGTGTATCTAAAAAAAATCACGTATTAGTGCATTAAAAATATTTATTATTTGTTTATAAATATTATATATTTTTTCTACCCTTCTTCTCATTTAAAATATATCAGGTCAATAAGTGCTTGAGCCATTTATATGATCTATAATTACATCATATATTTATTTTAGAACCATCGGGTACTAAATAATGCAACCGTGAATGTCTCACACAGTAAAGAAGTTAATCTAGTATCACATTTGCTTCAGTTCTCAGTAGAAAACAATTAATTAGCATCTTAAACAAATTAACTAGTGCTTCAATTTTTTTTTCATATATCTCAAATTATTTATATATTTCGCTATAATTTGTACTGTTTTGGCGAAAGTTCTTCGTGTAACTTTTCATATCGCGACAATTCTTCATCACTAACTGACGGTACTAGAGTTTGAATTGCCATGATAAAATTATGGAATGAAACTTTTACAGGTCCTTCGGGTTTTTTATTATCATTTATATTCTCCATTTGTTTTTGTTCATCCAATGATTTTTCATATTCTTTTATAGTTCTTTCCGCCGCATTGAGCCAAGCATTTGAACATACTGAATACAAATCAGCGCCAGTTAAATTTTTTGGCAACATCGCAACTATTCGATTCAATTCATCATCGCGATTTTCCATTGTAAATTTATGCGTTATTGCTTTTAAAACGCTTAATTGCGATTCGGGCTCAGAATAAACTCCAACATAAAGCAATTTATCAAATCTCCCGGGACGCAATAAAGCAGGATCAATGAGATCCGGTCTGTTTGTTGCGCCAATAATAAAAGTATTCATTGAACTATCCAGTCCATCCATTTCAGCAAGAAGTTGAGAGACAACTCGATCCATTACACCACCACTATCACCGCTGCGACCACGATTGGGTGCCAATGCATCTAATTCATCGAAAAATATTATGCAAGGCGATGCTGCCCGCGCACGATCAAATATATCTCTCACATTTTTTTCACTTTGACCAACATACATGTTCAATAATTCTGGTCCTTTTACTGACAGGAAATTAAATTTACATTCAGTTGCCACGGCTTTGGCCAAAAGCGTTTTTCCCGTACCCGGTGGCCCGTAAAGAAGAATTCCCGAACTTCGAATTGCAAAATTATGCACTAATGGAATTTCGATACGTCGAATTATTTCATTTTTCAAATTGGCCAGTCCACCAATATCATCCCAGTGCACTTTAGGGACCTTTGCTGTTCCGATTCGATCGGAAAATATAGACTGCATATACTCTAAAAATAAATATCAATATCATTAATGGCAGATTTAATAATACGAAGAGATTTTAATTAATTATTGTCTATTTACCGTATGCTTCGGTGAAATCATTTTGATTTATAATCATTGCAGTATTAGTATTCAAGGAACGTTTATAACTCGCAGTTGTGGCATGTAAAATTAAAGTTTCTAAATCTTCTGAAACAAAATCTGAACACATTGACGTAATTTTCGATAAATCTGCGTGATATTTTGTATTACGACTTTTTAATAGCCACTCCAATAAATCAATTTTTTCATCCTGTGTTAAATAATTTATATTAATTGTCTCTATAAAATGTCGATTGATGTCAGCGGAAATTTCACCATCTTCTAATGTTGCGATTATTATTAATGGAAATTTTTTATCTTGTTCTTTGTATAAACTATCAAGTTGTTCCACAAAATTCGACGTCACTCTTTCATCAATTCTTCCCTCGGAATTTTTGCCGTAAGCCTGCAAAAAATAATTAACAAAAAATAATAGTCCTACAATAAAATAAAAAAAAATCAAAAAAATTAAGAAGAATAATATTTAATTACTTGTATATTATTCAATTTAAGAATACAAGGAACAGACTTATTTGCATTATGAAATGCTATTCGAAGTTTGGTTTCAGTTTGGGATGGCGATAACGTTTGAATTTCGCTACAATCGACATTCAAAAAATTAAAACCCATTTGTTTGGCTAAACATTGAATCAATCGAAATTTCCCACATCCAGATGGTCCTTTTACAAGAAATACAGGTTTTATCCTCATCCAATTATCTGCAATTAATAAATTGAATCAATACAATTTTTTGTATGTGAAACAATATTAATAATTTTTTTTATTTTACTTTACCGGTTGTCATAAAAGGCAATATCAACATTTTAAGTTCTTCTAATGGTTTGTGCAATGACAAAGGAAAATTACTAATATTATTTATTTCAATTTCATTTTCAATTGTAGAAGTCTCGAGCACAGGTACAGATAATTTATAAATTGGTGGAAGATATTCGTGAATAGTTCCTTCTTGAATTACCATTGATTCATCACGATAAACATAGCACGGTTTATTTGTGATTTTATCATCTGATTTTATAGAATTTATTTTAAAATACATCTCTGTTAATTGAGGATTATTCAATGTTAATAAATATTCCGGTGCGTATTCTTTGATAGAAATTCTAATGACATCATTTCTACGTAAATATTTTGGATTTGAAAAGTAATTGTTTAATAATACATCTGTTAAATCCTCTTGTGTCTCGAATGGATTTGATATGAGTGATATTTTAACTAATTTAGCCCATGTTGGAAGATCGTTAGAGGCAGGTGCTGGAAAAAATATATTTGCATGTATAATAAAATTCTAATATGTTCAAAAATCAATAAACAATATTTAGATAATAGTTTCATTGTATTTGATATAGTTTGTAAGTTATTGATAATTTCAAAAAATTTATTTTCTTATATACTCACTTATAAAATATGAATAATGATCTTTACTACATAATAATTTTTCAATATTAAATAACATTGTTTCAGATAAATATATCTCATTATTTTTACAATTGTTAAAAGGCACAAGGAGAATTCTGTATTTTTTATGTGATGTTAAAGAACAGATATTGACCCATGAGCATTCAACTGTTGATGACATAAATTGTACAATTCCTAAAGCACACGATGTAGAATCAATATAATATTTTCTCTCTTTAATATATTTATTCATTATATCCTTAATATTATCATCTGGTATTGATTGTATTTTAAACTTTAATTGCAGTAAATGCTTCATTTTGAGATATGTACAATGCGCAAAGACCAATGTCATCGTATAATAAACATTTTTATTTATTAATAATCTTGCTAAATGTCTTAGATACTTAACAATTTGTGTATCTCGATTCATATTGTTTAATTTATGTTATTATAAAATAATGACATTGATTAAATATAAAAAGAAATTGTATTTTCGGTCAAATTTATGTGAGGTTATGTTAGGTATTATACCAAAATTCCATGCTATATGTTTGTATATATTCATGTGTATTATAAAATATAACCTAAAATTGAGGTTGAGAACCACGGATTCAATATGGCGTCTCAATTTTCCGATCAATCTCATTTGTTGAAATGAATAAATTGGAATGAAAAATTCTACTTAGTATGTTAATAAATTGAACATAACGCTAATTTTTATTTGAATATTTCAGATACATTTACAGTATGTAGATTTTCATTAATCATTGTATAATTACATTGAGTAATTACAGTGTGATTTGATTTGAAAGGTTGATTGCAAAGTCGTAGAACGGTGAAGATTCAAAATAATTTCTGTGTTGTGTACATCACTTATGATAAGAATGAGAAGAAGAGAAAGATAGAAAGAGAGAGAGAAGTTAAAACCGTTGATGGCTTGTGATGTAGCCGTTATAGTTCTTCACATAACCTGATTCAATAATAGCATCATTATTTCTATTATTCTTAAGTTAATGTAGTGAAATTTCAATAAACTTCAATGAAATAACATCATCAACTTTATTATGTCAATATTCAGTTAGTGAAAAATGTGATTTTTATGCAAAAAAAAAAATTTCCTTCATACTAAATGTCCCATACAATAACCCAAAAATTAAAATTATAGTTATTTTATATAAATTTTAATTTTATTTATATCTATAAATAACATTCATTTTTTAATACTCATTATTTAAATACTATAAATTTTGCATTACCTTCTCTTTCCTTCTTGCTGTTTGTAGAGATTAATGTTTAATTAATGTACAAATACAGATACAATCAAGTCAACATAAAAGACACAATAAACAGTTCACAAATGGATCCAGCAACAGTGATATCATTGTGCAAGGAAAATATACAACCATTGCGTCATGGAAGAAATGCTACGCAACTTGGGACAGCTTTAAGAGCTCAAGAAGACGTTGAAGCTCAACAATTATTGTTACAGGAAAAACAGTAAGTTAATTCATCGCGTTGTTATTCATGCCATTTTTATATTTGTTGACCCTATTAGAATTGTTTCATGATTAATAAATTATTTTATCTCCTTTAGAATGTATGAAGATGCTATAAAAAATTATGACGGTGATGATCCATTGGAAAATTGGTATGAATATATCCTTTGGGTCGAACAGAGTTATCCAAAGAGTGGACATGAATCCCATATAGGCAAACTACTTCAGCAATGTTTAGCTTCATTTGAAAAAGATACCAAATATCACCAAGACCGTAGATATATTAGACTATGGATAAACTATATAAGTATGCAAAAAAATCCATTAGAATTGTATCAGCTGTTGTATAATACTGGAATTGGTACAATGGTGGCGGATATGTACAGAGCATGGGCTTTTGAATTGGAGCAAGTTGATGATTATAAACGGGCTGATGAAATTTATATGCTGGGAATAACTGCACGTGCTGAGCCACGTGATGAACTAATATATGCACGTGATAATTTTCAATTGGCAGTTGGACGTAAAACATTGGGTTGTATCGAGGCACGAAATGAAATTGCATTGTCTGAACAACGACAGGCATTCAGTTCATTGAGAGCAATTAAAGCGGGTAAACGTGTAACGAATGTTAGAACTGGACATCGCGTTAAAGATTATTTACCAGGTGTTGTTTCACAATCAATGCCACAGCAGCAAATGCAACATGGCGCAAAAGCCAATTCTCGTATATCAATTTATGAAGACGATGCACCTCGTACTCTAACACGAACTGCCAGTATATTAGATCATGTACCAATTGAAGATACAATACATAAAGAAAATACAATAAAACCTGGTCCATGGAGTAATGCATCGAGAAAACATCCATTGATACCATCTACTGTGAGACCGGCATTTAAAGTACACGAGGATGGATCGGATGATAATTTTGATAATGATAAATTACGTTTGTTTCCTAATCATGTACGATCATTCGATGGTAGTAGATATCCCGAACATATGAATGTGCCTGTATTTATACCAGAAGCAGTATCAGCAATAATAACAAAAGCACATTATCCCAAAGATTTAGTTTATGCAAATAATGGCGATCGTAGTATGGAGGAAATTAGAGCAGAAAGATATCAAATTCATTTGCAAAATATTGAAAATAATTGCAATGTCGAAGCAAAAATATTACAGGACATTATAACAAATGGACATGGTGAAGAAAATGAGCAGCGACATGATGAGAATATGAAAGAATTGACTGACGTTATACAACAAAAACTCGACGAAGAAGAAGAAATCGCAAAATCAAAATCGGAACAACAGCGACGTGAAGCTGAGCAACGTGAATATGAACATCAACAGCGTTTACAAGCGGAAAAAGAACGTCTCGAAGCTGAACAACGTGAATTAGAGAGACGACGACAAAGTGAACAATTAGAGCTAGAAAGACATCGTCGGGAGGCTGCGGAAATGATAGAGAGACAACGTAGATTAGCGGAATTGGAAAGGCAACGTAGAGAAGTTGAATTAGAAAGACAGCGCAGAGATGCTGAATTGAAAAGACAAAAACGAGAAGCTGAATTAGAACAACAACTACGTGAGGCTGAATTGGAGAGACAGCGTATTGAGGCAGAGAGAATTGAAGCTGAACGCATTGAAAGCCAACGAATGGAGGCTGAATTAAGTCGACAAAGTAAATTACAATCTTCAAATTACATGCATCATTCTTCAAGTGGGACAATTGAAACGAATGTCGAACAATTATTGGGCCAAAGTTTAACAGTTAATACCAAGGAAGCAATGTCGGTTGTTCAAGATTTATGGCATTCACCATCTGACACAACATCACCTTTAATGCAAAGTCCAATGGCACACAGAATGGTTGATGCTCGCTCAAAATTAAGTTTTGACATTCACATAGACAGTTCAATGACACAACAACATGCAATGTCCACATCGCGTCATCATACAAGCTATAATCTTCAGTCGTATCACGATCAAGAGAATCATCAAAATTACAATTCGCCTTTTAATCATCCACCAGCTCCGGAACATCATCAATCGCCTTATCAAAATCACGAAATGCAAAATCCGTATCATTCATATCAAGTTCAACAGCAGCAGCAACAACAACAACAACAACAACAATCAATGCAACAGCAACATGAGCATCAATCGTTGCAATCTCATCATCATTCATCATCGCAAATGCAATCATCCCATATTGGACAACCCCACAGTATGCTTCAACATCATCAATCCATACCTCAATCGCCAATAATTCCAACTCATTCACAATCATCACACATTTCACCGCATTTACACACCTCACATCTCTCTCATCATTCACAATCGCCACACATTCAACAAGCATCGCCCCATCAAATGCAACCGCAACAACACCATCATCATCAACATCAATTGCAACAGCATCATCAATCACCACAAATGCTCCCGCACCAGCATCATATGTACAATAATATACATCAAAATCATGTGGGATATCAACAATCGTATTCAATGATGCATCCACCACCGCCACTTCAGCAAGAACAACAAAAACATTTACATTTTGCCTCATACATTGATCCACAATTAGAATCAAATAAAGCATATCGAAGACCCGAGTTACCATACATCAAATCACCCGGTATGAATCGTCGTGATTTAAAATTCTTGGAGAGTGCTGACAATAAAGAGAATGCATCAGCGGTAATGGGATATAACAGCGTTGTTATTGATGAAAATAAACCTCAAACTGAAAATAATTTGTATGTTGATGAAAGTCTTGGTATTTCACCTCTATCAGGCGTTAATGATTCGTGTTTCACTGAGGGTTTTCGTGGACCACTGCCAAGTTCAACACCGATGACAAATCAATTTCGTTCCTCGACTTACAGAACAAAAGATATAACACCCTATCAACCACCACCTCAAGTGTCTCATTATCAATCGTTACCACTGCCACATGCACAACAGCAGACGCCAGATATTCCGCCATCAATTCCAATCACCGCCGCTGTTAATAATGATCCCGAGGACAAATTAAGTGTCATCATGGAATCAACACGAGAATATATTTCAAGTAGTTCTGGCAGTTGTGGTAATACAAGAACACAATTTGGTTTTACATTGTCGCGTGATGATCTTGCCCCAATAAAAGAGCAACACTCGATAAATCAAAATATTAAAGGTACGGAAACACTTTTGTCAACGAATTTGAGTGATCAACAAAATTTACGCGCTCAAATACCAAATATTCATACACAAAGTCCGCGTACTATGCAACGTAATGTTGATCATATTACTACGGAGATAAAAAATAGTTGTGATTTACGAATACCATTTAAACTTGATTCAGAGCCAACAAACAATAATGATGATAAAAATGATACGACAATGGATTTACAGTATAATGAACCAATGGAAGAAGTTGAGGAGGAAGAATTTGAATTACCAACTGGTGATATTAATCCATTTGATAAAGGAATTATTTCTGGATTATTACGAAAAATCAGATTTCCACAATCCCATCATTCCGGAGGTTATTCGAAAATAAATACCAATTTGAATAAATTTGTGCCTTCTAGTGTGGTTACCTTTGGTACTGATGCATATGAAATTGAAAAGTGCCTTGGTAAAGGTACTTACGGGACAGTTTATAAAGCAATTGATTCGCAGACTCGTCAATCTGTCGCATTAAAAATACAAAAACCTGCATGGGTTTGGGAATTTTATATTGCCAGAGAAATAAAAGAACGTTTAAAAAATCCACACATGTTACGTGGTTTTATGGATGTAACTAAATGTTATGTTGCTAATAATGGCAGTATTCTAGTCTCGGAATTTTCCAAATACGGAACATTATTGGCAGTTACGAATCAATATAAAATTACCATGGGTAAACCATTAAATGAGCCGTTGGCAATATTTTTCACAATTGAAATGCTTCAAATCGTCGAGTACCTTCACAAATGCCAAATTATCCACGGTGATATAAAACCTGACAATTTCCTGTTAATGCACTTGTGAGTACTTCTTTAATTCTTTAATTAAATTTATTCACCCATTATTTCAATTTTTTCTTCTAATTAATAGACCAACTGAGGATGTCAGGCCAACCATACAATTAATAGACTATGGATGCAGTATTGATATGAGCTTATTTCCCGAGGGAACAAAATTTACACAAATAATTAAAACAGAAGACTTCACATGCATTGAAATGCAAACTGGACGACCTTGGACATACCAAACAGATTTATATTGTTTAGCTGCATCAGCGCATTGTCTTTTATTTGGGACATATATGCGAACTGTACGTACTGATGATGGTTGGTTTATCAGTTCAAAAATGCCTAGGTAAATAAATATATTTTTATATTCATATACGTTATGAAAGATAACAAAATTTTGTTTTATTATAAATTAATTCATTTTTTTCTTTCACGTTATTTTTAGATACGTACAAAAAGCCGCCTGGCAAACTCTGTTCACAGAGCTATTAAATATTGAATCGTGTGACAAGATGCCTGACTTGAGTAAATTACGCAACATGTTAGATGAAATATTAGCAAAAGTTTCAGGTCTGGATATGAAACTTAGGGCTTTATCGAATATATTAAACAAACGATAACGCTAATCTTTGTGTTTTATCATAAACAAATTCATTTTTGCATATATCTTTAATAAAACTCGATATTATATGAACATGCTTACATGAAATTGAAATTCTATTTATTGATATCAATTTAGCGGATAAAATATAATAAATGAATGCAAAAAAAAAAAAATAATAAAATATATGAGAGCAATGAAATTCGTCATTGTAATCTAGAAATTTTGGGAATGTTTGCGATTACTGTATATATTTACATCTTGGTTACTTAAAAAAAATTTTGAATAAAAATAATTACTTATAGAAAAGTTCAAAAATAATGAGTGAGTACTTTTATCCAATTTTTGAAGCATTAATATTATATTTAGCATTGAAATTTACAAGACAAAATAAAACGAGAAATCAGACAAATTAACTAAATTTACAAATTTAAATTTATTTTTTGAGTATTTCTATTTTGTTCAATATTATTAATACCATTACAACATTTTGTTTGATACATGATATACATTTTAATTACATCATTGGAATTAATTTTCCATTAATATTTAAAAATAGATAACGTCCACAAATCCAGATTTCTTTTCACACCGAATTAAATATATCGAAAAAAGAATAATAATAAAAATACATATTGCGCAAATAAAAACAATATACTTTGTTGATCCATTGTTAGTTTTTATATATGAAGAAAAAGAGAGAAGCGAACAAATAATTGAATAAATTTCATTGTGTACACAATAAGTTATGATAAAAAAAAAAACGAATAAATCTTTGCATTAGTTTCAAACATATGAGGATATGCCTTATCTTACTTTAACAGTGCAACATTCATTTAGAGTATTTTAATGTGAAAAATTTAATTTTACTTCATTCATATGAAATGAAAAATTGTCATATTGACTTTTATATTCGAAGAATTTTTCTTTCATATCAAAGTTAATTTTCTTATTTTTTAGAATTTTTTTTTTTTTAATCATATCAAAATTCATCATCGTTTACACAAATAAACGAAATTTATTTTTTTTTCTAATTCAATTTAGCTTTTTTATTTCATTATTGTTGTACTGTTGAATAAGTGAGTATACTGACTTCTCATGTTATGAATAATTATTAATAAACATTGTATTATTAAAATATGAATTCTTATAAATATAAATATTTACACATAATAATTGACCAATGTTCTTAGCTTATTTAATCTTCCCTATGAAATTAACCTGATGGACATTACGCAATTGAACTTATATAAATGTAATCTAATAACGAATTTGATTCTCAATAATTATATGCTTATGACATTATTAATTGGATATAAAATAATTTCACTTTGTGACAGAAAATTTAAAAATGATAATAAATCACATGTAATATAATTTTGTCATGGTCATTAATAATACTAAAATGTAGTAATCACTTGATAATTCATTTTGTTTTACCATAAAATTTCCGATTCAATAAATACAACAATAGATTGACATTTATTTTTGCCTTATTGAAAAGATTCATAATGGGTTTACCTTCAAATTGAAGTTCTAATAATTGTTGTATATCAATATCAATTTTTTCCATTTCAACGCCCATAAATTTACCCTTTATCGAAAATACACCTGTATGATCAGTTGGTGTTATTTCAAAAATAACATTTTTAAACTGTGATTGTGGCAATCCATCGATTTCAAGTAATATTCCCTTTTCAGAAAGTTTTGCCGCAGAGTATTTTAGTGTTTTCTTGGACTTCAAATTACAATGATTATTTTTTTCAATTGTTTTAATGGCATTCAATGAGCCTTTTCCCGTATGAAGATTCTCCAAGCATCGTTGAATATATTCATTATAATACTCAACTTGCTCTGCGTAATATTTCGTTTTTTCCTGAAGTCGTTGACGCGTCAAACGTAACGTTTGCAATTCCTTATTTCTCAATGCACGATACTTGCCTTTATTACACAAATCTTTAGCAACTGCAGTGACAATACTTTGGTATCCATCATTTTTAGACACCCAACCACCGAGCTCTAATTTTTGTAAATAAGCACGTAATTGAATTTTACAATCATTGAATGACGAACTATTTTTTTGAATAATATTAACGGTATGTATCATAGATGAATATTTAGCATTGTAAAGTCGTTCTTGTGCTGTTGAACAACTTGATTCCATAGCATTTACTAATGTGTCACCTTTTAAAAATTGCAATACTGATACCAATAATTCTTTTGTTTTTATAAAAAGTTTATGTAAACTTTGATCATCATTTTCAGGTACTTCAAATTTATTTGTTAAAACAAGGCACACTTCAGTTTTACCCATTCGTGTTAATGTCATGTCACACACCGGTTCTGTAATCCCCACAAGTGATGCAATTGTTGGTGCATAAACTAAATCATCCAATAGTTCGTGTAATGAATCCAACGGATCGGGAGCAATTTCATATTGATATTCCAATAGTAATGTATGAGTGTCACAGATTTCTTGAAGAGAAATATAAATTTCAGGTTTCTGTATTAATGTTGCTTCGGTGTACTCATGAATGTTGAAATGGTCATCCAATTCATCAATTTCACAGCATGAACGGAAAAATCGTTTGAATTTTTCATGGCAATCAATTATAAATGGATTGAGACATACTAAATGTGTTGCTTCCTCGCCAAAGCCTTTTTTCGATGCGGCAAATTGTAAAATTTTTGCAATGCTTGCTAAATTTCTTCGTTGATCATTTGTTAATGATTTATCAATTGGCAGAGTTATAATATCAAATGCATCTGGCGCAACAATTGCTGCATTGATAAAGTGATAATAAATTAAATTACCGATAACTTTTAAAATATCTTTTTCCGGTGCATCAGGAAATTTCTCTGATAATGTATCACGCAATATTTTTGATACATAAAGCATACCGTATGGAATTAAATCACGTGATTCAGTAATTCTTTTTAAAAATTCAATGACTGTTGTTTGCAATATTTTAATTCCTTTGGTTAATCGAAGCCGTACTTGTTCGTAAGTTAATGCCTGTTTTGGAGTCACTGAATATGGTAAATCTAATGTTTCACCTGTTTCCATTTCTAATTGATTTCGCCAACATTTATAAATATCTACGGGATTGGTTTCGATACTTATTGATTTGTCAGCCAATACTTTTTCAATCACCGGCCCAAGAATTTGTCTGAGTGCACGTTGACCATTCAATTGTCGCGCATAATTAACCACCATTTTCAATACCAATGGATTACCCGTAACAACTTCAGATGGTTTCGTAAATTTCGATCGTATTTCTTCTTGTAGTGCTCTACCAAATAATTTAAGTAGTAAATACTCTTCTCGTAGATTTGACCCAAAATTAAACAGTGTTAATATAACATTTTGTAAAAATTTATTTGTTTTACTTTGTGGCAGAAGGAATATTAATTTTGCCAAATATACTGGATTAGTTTGTAAGACATAAAATAAATGTTGATATCCTTCCAACATTTTTCTTCCCTCTTTTGTAAGTGATTTCAATCCTTTATGCGTAATAGTTTCATTGAATGAATATTTTCTTGAACGATTAGAGCTTTTTTCTTTTGCCAATGTATCTAAATGTTTACCATGGGCAATAACATCCTGCAGGGTAATACGATTCTGTATCAAAAGTCCAATTTTTATGTCCATATCATTAAGCTGCTGCGACAATTGTTGATTACGTTTAATTGCTTGTACAACATCATGTTTCAATTGTTGCAATTGTAAATCTTTGTCATAATCTTCAGCGTTGAAATTTAATATTGTCGAATAATGTCGAACAACTGGAAACGGTGGTTTTTCCATTCGTAATAACGATAAAAATGCTCGTCTTGCTATTCGTCCACGCCAAAAAGCCTGTATTTTTATAATTTTATCCTCATGTTGTCGATAATATTCATATGGATTTTCAGCTGCAATTCTATCATTTTCTTCGTGCTGTTTATCGTATTTCTGTTGCATCATTTCAATATAAATTTTACGCTGTAATACACCACGCCACCATGCTTGAATTTTAATAATTTTATCAATATTATCGTAAAAATGTACGAAACGATCAGAAATTTTTTGACGTAATAAATATCCACGTGCCATTGCTTGAAAGTTAATTAATGAATGTAGATTAATTTTATTCATTCGTGAATTATAATCAAGAACCGCAACTGATTTAACAATTTCAATAATATCATCTTTTGTAATAAAATGACTTTCAGATATTTCATCTGGACAATCCCAAGTATAACGGCTTGTACTAAGATCAAGAAATGCTACTGTACCATGTGGGGTTACAAATCGAACGACTGAACAATTAAAATATCTATCTTTATATTCCATTAAACTTTTAAATAATTCAAAATATTTATCATAATATTTCTCATCGATCTTCAACCCAGTTTCGCACAAATATTCAATCATCCTATAAAAATCATCATCACGTATTGCTTTGTTAATATTCACAAGAAGACTACATGTATTTACAACAATTTCGATTTCCTCTGCAATAAATTCCACTACATTTTTAACATCATCTAACCATAACTCCGAGCCATCACTATGTTTTTCATTTAAGCATTCAATAAATAATTTCAAATACAATGCTCCATCTTGAAATGATAATTGTGAATTTAATTGCAATAAATTATCACTCAAAGCATCCATTAATGCTTCTGAATCATTTTTCAATACAGCTATATTTATTTTTCTCAAAATATTAATTGCTAAATCGTCGTTTTGGCATTGTTGATTAACAAGATCAATAGCTTCTTGAATATCAGTATATGTTAACAGTGAGCATTTTCTGTTATTTCTTTGATGTTCAGAACGAATGGTAGCAAATGCACGATAGTATTTAACTTTGTTCATCTCATCGAGATTCATCACATATGTTTGTGGATTCTTCAATGCTTCATATACTAATTCAGGATTTCCAGTGTCAACAGCTTTTGTAATTAATGCAATTGAACTTAACACACGAATACCTGTTATTATATCAGCATAAGATAGCTCGTATCCTGATTCGATATAGTCAACTTTTAATTCTTCGTAATAAAGTGGCACACTGAATTTATCAATGTAATCAAACATTCCTAAATGTGGATTTGACAGTGCTTCATAAAATAAATCTACAGAATCTTGATTTAACGCATTATTTAAATCACATACAGCTTCTTGTCTTTTAACTATTTGTAATTCAGCATAATTAGTTTGATCAATTTTTTTCTGCAATAAATCTTGCCAATACTTTTGATTTTCCATAAATTCATTTGTTAACGCAATATTTCCCATAACTGGCTTTAAAACTGTTTTATATGCTTCGACATTATCACTAACAATTCGTTCTAATTGAAGCACAGAATTTTTTAATGAACTCAATAATTTATCTCCGCTACTATTTAATGAATCAATAATACCTTCTAATGCATGTCGAGCATTAACACTATTAATGTGTCCTTGAATTTCTGCTGGTGTTAAAAGTTCATCGTATGCATCAGGTACATAACTGTCGTTCAATGATCTATTTAAAGCCGCTTGAGTTTTCAATTCTTTTGCTTGGCTCAATGTATCCATATATTGTCTCATTAGTAAACTATTAACATTTTGCAAACGCGCCGCTGGACTCATGAGACCATCTAGCATTTTTAAAGCGTTCTAGAAATATAAATAATTATTCAATTATTAATGTGCGAGGTAAACTTGTGTGAGAATTATTTTTATATATTTTTAAATTTCTTACCGAAGAAACTAAAGATTGATTAATTGCTATGACCGCAGCATGTAACGCAGCTGTATCTCCTTCCATGCAATTAGTAAGAAGTCCACCAATTTTTTGAAAAGCTGGTAATTCTATTCCGTATTTTCGCAATTCTTTACTCACAGCATCGATCTCAGCATCTAAAAATATTTATTGATATATTGTACTGTTGTCTAAATATTGTGAATGTAAAATTATTTTTTTTTTTTTGATTGATGTGCTGATTACATACCGGTGAAATTAACTTTCCCATACAAATCTTGAATTTGTGGTGCTTTACCAAGTTTAAATAAATGTGTACTCAATGCGTGAATGCAATAAATAACTTTTGGCATATTTTTTTTATCGTAAATATCAGTTGTTTCAGGTTGGAATGTCTACAAAATATAATCATTTTTAAATATACATTTAATTATTATTATATATCATCAATTTTGAATTATATTTCTATTTTTCTTACCAATGGTAAATGCATCGATTTCAAACATTTTAAAAAATAAAATATATTCTCAGTATGTCGAAATTGTAATCCAACTATTGCATATCTTTTTTGTTCAATATCATAAATTTTAGTTAATGGAACAAGTTGTGGATCCATAAAATTTGCTAATTTAGCTAAATAAACACCGTTTCTCAAATTTTCCTCAAGTTCAGTGGTAGGTGGAAGTTCTTCCCTGATACATGCTTCTATCCACCTATGAAAAAAAAAAATATTTTCATTAAAATTCATAACAATGTACTAGAAATGACAAAATATTAATTTGTCATTAATACATGCAAGAAAAAAATAAATTACATCATTTTCTTTCACATACTTTTTTGCTTCCTCCAAATGACACAAATATTCATAAGCAAGAGTTTTATGTCGTTGTTCATCCATTTCTTCTGCCGATTTGCGTGCATCTGCTTCTGTACAATGAAAAATAATTCAGATTAATAAATACTCATTATTCAATAACAACGTTTGAAACAATCTTTAATTCTGTATTAATTATCTAAATAAGTTTAACATATTATTAATATTCAATGAAAAA
>JAQQBR010001831.1:5678840-5700071 GCA_030347285.1 Microctonus hyperodae
AAAATCAAATCTTTTCAAGGTTATTCAATGAAAACAATCCCAAATTCCAATACCCAAATTACTCAGGTATAAACACGTGCAATATGAATTTTGTCTCATGGTCATAATTGCATTTATAATATGAGCTTCTCTCTAATTGAACTTTTCCGTTTTTGGTGGTAACAGGTGTGTTTATCGTAACCGGCAAATAATTTTTTCATTACATACATGTTTGAAGTTATGAATTAATAACAAATATTATTTTAAAAATTATTTACCATTATGTGGGATGATTGAATTAACACTGCCACCCGTCATTTTCAGTTGATACTCCCGTAATGAACTCACCATAAGAAATTCATGTAATGAAATATTGCAATTAGGTACAACGTACAAGTTCGTTACATACTCCCGGAAATTCAAAACTCAATAACACAACGGTTGAAAATAATATTTCGTGTGTGCATGGGCGGCTTACTAAATCTACTGCGACATCTCCAGTGCAGAAATCTCAATAAAATAATAATGAAGGGTAAAATAGATGCATAATAATCAAGTATTATTACTAATTGCAAGTACATGTAATATTCCAGCAAAATATAAAGGATCGATAAGGTAGAGAATAATTCCCAAGGAATGCAATTACCTTATGGTTTTATCCGAGTGATAACCAAAAAAAAAAAAATATATTTGTGTAAAAAAAAATGACTTCCAGTAGTTTTATTTTGTACATGCGCAGTGCGCCCTTTATAAAATATACATAAATATATATGACTGGAAAAACCGCGAAATGTAATGTAAAATGATAGATTAATTTTTTTTTTCACAATCAGTATGATAATATTAGAGATAATTAATGAGAAGTGTTAATTATTGGAGTAGTTAATTGATTATTTAATATTTACAGTTGCTATTCAATTTTATAGATTTAAATGAATGTTATAATGTTATTGTTTCATAACCTCAAAAAAAATAATGCGATTTACATCACTTTGGCGAAACTGTAATAATCTTTTATTAAATGTAAAAACTTTAAAAATAAATACACATAAATTTAGTGTGAATATTTGTGACAATAAATGTCACAATTCTTCAGGAATAATGAAAGTATTAAATGTTGCGGAGAAAAATGATGCTGCAAAGAATATTGCCAATCTTTTATCAAGAGGCAATTCTAATAAAGTAAATAAAATATTTGTTTATTTATTTAATTTGTTTTATCATATATTATGAGTTTGATTAATGAGAATTAATATGAATATTTTTATTGCAGAGAGAAGGATTTTCAAAGTTTAATAAAATATACGAATTTAATATGAATTTATGGAATCGAAATTGTACAATGATAATGACTTCGGTGTCTGGTCATTTAATGGGTTTCGATTTTGTTGGTAGTTATAGAAAATGGTATGGTTGCCATCCTTTAACTTTATTCGATGCACAAGTTATTAAACAATGTACTGATGAAAATTATGTGAAGATTAAAAGAACATTAGAAAGAGAAGTAATAGGATGTGATGCCTTAATTATCTGGACTGATTGTGATAGAGAAGGCGAAAATATTGGCTTTGAAATCATTCAAGTTTGTAAAGCAGTAAAACCAAACATTCAAATACACAGGTGAATAATTTTGTATGTGAAAAAAAAATTTTAATTATTGTATTTTATATTTCAATTATTTCACAATTTTTCAGAGCTATATTTTCCGAAATTACTCAAACGTCTGTTACAAGAGCTATCCAAACGCTCGGCCAACCAAATAAAGCAGTGAGCGATGCGGTTGATGTACGAAGTGAATTGGATTTGCGAATAGGCGCAGCATTTACAAGATTTCAAACACTCAGACTTCAAAAAGTTTTTCCGCAATCATTAAGTAACATGTTAATTAGCTATGGAAGTTGTCAATTTCCTACATTGGGTTTTGTCGTTGAGAGATTTTTGGCGATTGAGAAATTCAAATCTGAACCGTATTGGAAATTAAAAGTGACTGATGATCATGATAATATTTGTGTTGATTTTCGATGGGCACGATTTAGATTATTTGAAAAAGTAAACTGTCAAGTATTCCTTGATATGTGTGAAGAGAATCCTGATGCAACTGTGGAAAATGTTATAAGCAAACCTAAAAGCAAATGGCGTCCTACTCCACTCGATACTATTGTATGTCATCAATTCAGTATTATTCATTTTTATTTATACTTTTAATTTACATAAAATATTTAAATTCTTAAAATAAAAAAAAAATATTTGTTTTTCTTTGCAGGAACTTGAGAAACAAGGCTCTCGAAAGTTGAAAATGAATGCTAAAGAAACGATGAAAATTGCTGAAAAATTATATACACAAGGTTTTATTAGTTATCCGCGCACAGAAACAAATATATTTCCGAAAGAATTGAATCTTCAGAGACTGGTTGAGCAACAAATAAATCATCCACAATGGGGTGAATTCGCGCAAAGAGTATTAAACGATGGTATTTCACCCAGACAGGGGAAAAAAAGTGATCAAGCTCACCCCCCAATTCACCCAACAAAATTTGCTGACAATCTTCAAGGCAATGAAGCTCGTGTTTATGAATTTATTGTACGTCATTTTCTCGCATGTATATCGAAAAATGCTGAAGGTTATGAAACAACAGTAGATATAAATATTGCCGGTGAGAAATTTACTGCTAATGGACTTCAAATAATTGCAAAAAATTATTTAGATGTTTACATTTATGAAAAATGGAATTCAAAGGAAATCCATATTTATGAGCCACGTCAAGTATTTCAGCCGACATCAATCACAATGATTGAAGAAAACACATCACCGCCTAATTTATTAACTGAAGCCGATTTAATTGCATTAATGGACAAACATGGTATTGGAACTGATGCAACACACGCTGAACATATTGATACAATTAAGTCACGTCAATATGTTGGCCTGAAAGACGGTCAATATTTTATGCCAGGTAAATTGGGCATTGGTTTAGTAATGGGTTACGACAATATGGGATTTCAAATGTCAAAACCAAATTTACGTGCGGAATTAGAAAGTGATTTAAAACTTATCTGCAGTGGTGAAAAAAGTCCAGAACTTGTTCTTCAAACGCAAATAAATAATTATCGTAATGTATTTAAAATAGCTATAGAGCGTGCAAATTTAATTGACACATCAATAGCTGAATACATCGATGAGAGACCATCAGATGTACCCGACATAGAAATGACAATACCGGTCGAAGACGTAGCCATTTATAAATGCCCAAAATGTGGTTTAAATATGACATTGAAACAGAGAAAACAAGGTGGAAAATATATTGGATGCATAGGATATCCCACTTGCAACAATACCATATGGTTACCGCAAGCCGTCACAGAAATAGAAGTCACTAATGAAGTATGTACTTCGTGTCCAGGTGACATGAAAAAACTCAAAGTTAAACTTAGACCAGGCGCATTCCCGCTACTTGGTTCAACTTATGTTGCTTGCATCGGTGGATGTGACACATTGTTCAATGAAATGATGAATATTAATATTAGAACTGTGCGCAGAGTTGAACAATTACCGGACAGTGGATATGCAAGTAGTGCACAGTCTGATTCACAAGTAGCATCGCATTCACGATCGAATACGAGTAATATTAATCGTGGAAGTTCAACAACGATACGAGGTGGATCATCGGCGAGTAGTACTAGTAGTAATAACCGTGGGAATTCAACAACTGTAGCCCGGGGTGGAGCATCATCAAGTTCAACGGTGGGTTTGACGAGGTTACAAAATAGTCGACCAGCACCAGTCATCCATAACCGTGGCGTAGGTGGTAGTAATAATACGTCCGATAACAATCGATTGAGTGCTAAACGTCACGGTGACGGTTGGAGTAGTCTTGATACAGAAATTAAAAGACCAAAAATAACAAGACCCACAGCAAATAATGTTGATAGAGAAAATATGAATCCAGTTTCATCTGCCAGTAATGGTGATGTTTTTCTTTGTGATTGTAATGAGCGAGCGATACAATTAATGGTGAAGAAAGATGGACCTAACAAAGGCCGTTTATTTTACAAATGCGCAAAGCCACCTGGCACAGGTTGTAATTTTTTCCTCTGGTCACCGGATGACGCTACTCCAGCGTCTGTAATTCAATCAGCACGACTGCAAGCGGAGAATAATCAAACAAATATGACGTACAATCGGACTAATGATAATACAAATTCAAATTTTAGTAGTGGTAGTAATAATCAAAGAAATCCTGGACCGTCTTTGCAGAATTCACGAGATGATAATAATGATGATGTAGCGTGTACTTGTGGTCAACCTGCTAAGAAGTATAAATTGATATAATATTTAATTTATACATTCGATTATGAACTGCGGTATTTGTAATGATTTTTTACTTATTTTTCAGATTAACTGTGCGAAAAGATGGACCAAATAAAGGACGACAATTTTATTCCTGTCCTCAAGGGCCATCAAGTCCTTGCACTTTTTTCCAATGGGCTGATGCCGATAGTACGAGTACTAATCATGGTAATCAGTTGAGTACCTCATCACGAGGACGAGGTAGAGGACGCGGTGAAAGTGCACCAAGAGGTACAGGAGTAAAAAGAAAATGTTCGATATGCGGCATTGAAGGTATAACAATAACTATTAATCATTATTATTGATAATATTATAAATTTTTTTTTACATTTGTACTTGATTTTTCGTATAATATCATTATTTATATTTAATGTTTTTTGGTTTATTTCCAGGTCACACGAAAAGAACGTGTCCCCAAAACGCAATGGATTAAGCAATAGATTGTGTTGATAATGTATATATTTTTTTATACTGTAAATTGAAATGAATATAACTTAAAGTCTATTTGTATTGTCATTTTTTATAAGTTAGCCAATTGTGTAGTAAACAAATTGAAAAATGTTAGATAATTTTATGTCGCTATACGATTTTTATATGATTTTTGTTTTGGATTATTATTAATTTTTCTATTTTGTAATTGAGTTTCAGCAGCTGCTACCGTTGCCTAAAAAATGTTAACTCATTTTATATACCTTGATGTTAAATTTCTCCGAATGAGCACTAACTTACCATGTCTATGAGTAATTCTAACTTTAGTTTCAATAAATTATTTTCTTCCTCTAATCTCCTAACCTCCTTTTTTAGTTTTTCATTTTCTTTAAATGTTCCGCCAACTTTACCAGATTCTAAAAATTTTCAAAATTATTCAATGAAATATATGTAAAAAATTATGTGAATACAATTAGTCTTAAAACACACCTGGAATCCAGATTCCATTATCAAATGTTGCTTCTTGATCACCAAGTCGTAGTCGAATAGGTCCAACATCAGGTCCTAATTCTCTTTCAATTCGTTTAGGACTCAAATCTTTATTAGCTAGTGAAATGGATGCTTTTCTTAATGGAGTTTTTTTCGGAGAAAATTTATTCGTAAATAGTGGCATTTTTCAATAAAATTTCAAATTAAACAATTTTCACATTAATTTATAGTTTATAATCACTATTTATTAATTGCATTACTTGTATAAAATAAGTAGTAGAAATAATTTGGCTCATGCATATTCCACAGATATTTAAATAATTGAAATAAACAATCAAACATTGATTACTTATAAAGCCATTAAATTCAATATTGCATCGTTCTCTTACGTACATCAGTTACATGTTTAATGTTTGCCTTTGCCTAGCAACCACTGACAATATCAAAAGCCTACGGTAACACCTGTGTTCATATAAAAAATACCTAATTATTGAACCCCTATCAACGTATTAAAAGCTGAAACCGTCGATATAGAAGAGAATTTAGACTAAGTAAATTCCAGAGTCTCTACAGAAATTCATTAAAAAATAAAAAATTATCTACTTCGAATAATATATGATACACACAAACCTAATTTACTTGAATGTGTAATATGTATTGCAAAATTCATGCAATAAAATATAACATTTGTTTCAATATTAATAAATATTCTATACATATTTATTATATACTGTGAGCAGTAAATAAGGAATTTTATTGATAAACAAATTATTCAATAGTTCATGCATCTTTTTTTATTTGAATCTCGACTATTTCTACATTATATTAGATAAAAATTTTATAGCACGTAAATATTTCTCTACTCTCAGATTTTTTTTTTCACTTAGTATTGTTGTGTATTAAATATATCTATATTACATGCATTATTATTGTACAGAATAAATGAAAATATATGTGTAGGTATAAATATATATGTTCATTAATTATTTATTTATTTATTCATTTTTTCATGTGAAAATATAAAATGAAACATTTTGATAAGGTAAATAACGATCATTGGCTCCAAATACATAAGAATTTTTTTTCTCATTATATAACATCTGCATATTGGTATTATACTTGTAATATATTTCTATATATATTATATGACATCTACAAAATACATTTATTCATTGTCTTTTTTTTCCATATTCTTTACTTGTTACATTATGTTCATTCAAAATATTTTATTCAAATGGTTACATGTTTAATTTTACTTCCGAAGGTCAGGTACATTTCAAGCCACAGTGTAATAACAATTAATAAATTGGATTGAATTCACCCAACCAGGAATTCAATTATACATGAATTACTTAATAATAAAAAAAAATAATTAATTATCGCTATTATTGAATGGAATTAATTATTATTGGTTTTCATTTTCTTCTTTTAACTATTATAAATAATTGATATTTTCATAGATTATTACAAGTAAAAATGCTTCGATCATTTATTGTTAAATTAATAAACACATTTTATTTTATTTTATCAACAATTTTTGTTGTCAAACGCAATCATGTAAAGCTCGCCGGAATTTGATTAACGTTGCAAAAAATTATTCAACGAGTGGATAAACTGATTACTAAATAAAAAAATTAAATAATTATACATATGTATATATAAATATTTAATGGGTTCCCTCATTTGCCACCATACTCTGAAATAATATTAATAAATTCATTATACATAATTAATCAATCAATTAAATAAATAAATAATCAATCTATTGATAGATCATTAAATAATTTTACTTACCAACCCTTAAATATCAACTCGTTGAAAATAAAAATCATTTTTCATTTTACCATGCTACGATTGCGATGGCTTTTTTCGTCTACCAAATAGATTACTCAATACAGAGCTACGTTTGTAATCTCGATCTTTTCGAGATCCACCTGAGCTTTGTTCGCTTTCCGAGCCACTCTCTGATGCTCTTCTACCGTCAACGACTGTTATACTTTGACTACCAGGTGACACAGCAGGTGGTGGTGCTACATACGGTGGCAATGATGTTGGACGACCAGTAAATGAATTAAGAGTTTGTGGTCCACCCTAAAAATAATAATATCAATATTAATGATAAATTAATGCAAATAAATCAATTAATTATGATTCAATCAAAATTTATACACTAAATATTGTTATTTACCTGACGCATATTGACATTGGCGGTGCCATAAGCTGTAACAATAAAAAAAATAATCAAAATTTTTAAATAGTTCGATAGTGTATTTTTTTTATTTATATAGAAAATGGAAAAAGTCAATGGTTTTTTTCAGTTTCGTTGAAATTATTAAATTCGGATTCACAAATGCAATTACACATGCACAATGTGAGATAATAATCATTACAATAATAATAATAATGATGATAATAATATTAAATCAAAATAGAAATGTAGAAGAATTGTTGTGAATAAAAATAATTATTATTAATATTAAAGAACAAACAGTTGACATCTGCTGCGTGAGTAGATCAAATCATCCAAAATTTAGTAAAAAGAATAAAAATACATAACTAAAATTTATCAAGTGTGAGAAATTGGGGGAAAATAAAATTCATGCGTAAGTGCTGAAGGGATTTTGATAATATTTGTTTTTGGATGCATTCAAATTTGTTGTTTTTTTTTGTTTGTTTGTTTTTATGATGACTGACCGGGATCGTGAGTGTTCCATTGTGCCATCCTGACTGGTGGCGGAGGACTTGAAGGCAGAGGAGGCGCTACTTCTATAAAAGTGTCGGGATGAAATTATTCAGGAGATTTTGTATCATTTTGATATATTTTGAAACAAATAATATGTATGAATAAATCCAAAGATAATTATGAAAATTTAAAAAAGGAAAAATATACTGTGTCTAAACGATGAAAAAAAAAAAAAAAATACCTTGAGGTGGTGTATTGAACTCCATACTTCCTGGTCGATGCCAATTTTCATTTGGATACTGTCCTGAGCCATTGTGATTAAGTGTGGCGCTTCGTTGTTGGAATGATTGTGGTCGCGTTGACGATACATGATGTTCAATATCTAAAAGTTATTATGATACAACTGTTTAATAAACATTCCCAAGTCATCAGAAATTAACTGCATGGTATAATAACTAGGAAAAAGAAATTACATACCATTACGCCTTATTTGAATAACGTTTTCAGTGCTAGGTGAACGTACAGGAACCGGTGGAGGTGCACCACGTGGCGGTATCGGTGGTCTATCAATCGGTGGTGATTGATAATTTTCCCTTTGAATAGCTGACTGTTCCTGTTGAATCATTTGCTGTTGCTGTTGTATTCGGTGTTTATTTAAAAATTCTGCTTGTGGCGATTCTACAGTTCGTTGTGATAGCAAAAATTCATTACTCTTTTCTCGCATTTGTTGATTTTGTCGATGTTTTTGGAGAAATTCAATTTGTACATTGCTCGATGTATCATCCTGTTGTGGCGATAAATCACGACGTATTACAGAATTTTTACGTTCTAGTTCAGGTGTTGAAACATGACTACTGCCAGTTGATAAATTATCATCAGCAATTATATCTGGTGTTTCAGCTAATGATCTGTCTACATTATTTTGATGTGACTCATCGTATTTTAATAATTGCAAACTTGGCGGTAATGCAGCATGAAATGAAATTTTATTTACCCAATCTTCCATTTCTTGTACACTTGATGCCAAAAACAAAAATTCTGAACCATCAGTACATTTTAATCTAAAAACGTGTTTTCGTTTTGTATAATCATCGGCTTTTTCACATTTAGCATTGTAGATGGTAATAGGCGCAGTTGCTGCTTTACTGAGTGAAAAATCACTATAATCTTTAAAGAAACACAATAGTTGACCGCAAAGTACCGTGAAATATTGCTTCCATGAACGTACAGCTGCTTTTTTACCACCGCTCTGTAATTCATGTTTTCTTTCAAGAACACCCTGAATTTCAACTGGACTTAATGGATCCATATTTTCCATACGTTGATGTTTTCGGAAACTTTGTGTTCTTCGTCTCGTTGTAAAACTCGGAGTGCGCTTTGGTTTTTTCGTATCAATTTTCATGCTCTCAGCACGTTTAACATCAGCAGTGGTACGTTTAAGGCGATCACCAAATACATAAGAGATGCCGCTGTGTGGTTTTGATGAAGGCTCTACCACAACGTCTTCACGTCCATTATTGGCTTTAAGAGATGATAATCGATTGATTGATTCATGCTCCTCAGATGTGCCATTAAATTCATCGCGTCCACTATGTCGAGGACTATCCAACAATCTTCGACGTTCTTCTTCACGTTTACGCTCTTCTGTAATTCTTTGTACCTCTTTACGTTTACGTTCTTCAATACGCGCCCGTTCAATTCTTTCTTTTTCCTCTTGTCTTGCGGCAATTTCCGCTTCCTGTTGTTTTTGGAATGCACGTTCCAACATGGTAATACGTTTGAGTGCCTCGAATTTTTCCTCTTGTGCTTCAATAGTTTTTTCAAAATCTTCATGTTTTCTCAATAAATCTTCAACTTGCGGTATTGTTTCACCATAATTACCATCATGTAACATTGGTTCACGACTTATTATCCAATTCTCAAGTGTTTCTGCTTCGCGTTTAAACATTTGTGTGTCCAAATTTTGCTCATAAATAATTCGTCGATGTTCCCATGTATCAGTTAATATTTGTTTTCTTTGTGTTAAAACTGAAATTTTTTCTTGTATTTCTTTTGCTAAAAAGTGTCCTTGTTGAATTAAACCTTGACCAATTCGATAGAATTTAGCAAATGCATCATGACGTGAGTCGATTTCCGCTTTATATTCATTGTGTCGTGATATTAATGTTTCAGCCCCTGGAACATCGCGAGCTAATTCTGGCGCTGTTACTTTAGCCACCATTTCATTCACCCAAAATGCTAAATCTCGATAATCATCGAAATAAGCCTCAAGCTGTTCAGCTTGCGCGAGTTTACTGCGTCTTTGTGCAGCTTTTTCTAACAATTCACTCCAACTTTCGTCCACTTCCTCATGTTTAACAGCAATGTGTTCGCGAGCATCTGGAAATAATTCAGCGAGTCTTGATGCCTCTGCCATTACCGACTCAACCTGTTCTTTAACTGCAGCTAAATCAGTCTCAAAACCTTGATGCTTTCGCACCAAAGCCTGTATTGTTTCAAGATCATGTCCATAACCATCAGCACTTAAGCTCGCTTCTTTTTCCTGTATCCAAGATATTGTTTCGTCAGCCGTTCTATCGAACATATGTACTTGCTTTGCCCCTGCCAATGCATCCTGTCTTGCATGAGCTAATTCTTTTAAATCATCCCATTGTTGTTTAGTTTCATCGATTTTAGCACGTATTTTACTTTCTTCCGTATTCTTTTCCTCAATTAATTTCTCACCAACCTCAATTACAGTTAATAATCGACTCTCGCTTGTTGTCAAACCCGCCAAAAAATTATCAAAAATTTGAATCAATAATTCAACATGTTCAACATCACGACCATAATCCTCTGACGCAGCAACAGTTGTCTGATCACTAATCCATTCAATCACTTCGTCCGCCTGTCGGGTAAATTCAAACAATTTTTCACTTTCGAGCAAACGATGCAATCTAAAATCACGTAATTTTTGTAATTCCACAAATTTCTGTCCAATGTCTTTTTGTTTTTGTTGAATATTTTTGCTATCAAAGTGATGACGATTGATTAAACCTTGAGATAATTTTTTCAAATTATCAATTGTTCCCTCGAATGATGATAAATCACGTTCGAGACCTTCGAGTTTTTTCAATAACGATTGAACTGAATCTTCATCCTTTCCATAATCATTCGATGTTAATTGTGGATGTTTTTCTTTTATCCATTGTTCAGCTTCAGATGCTTCGGCATAAAACATTTGTGACTCAACAGCATCGAGTAATCGTAATTTCCGTATACTCGCTAAATCCCGAAGATGAGATAATTTTTTTTGTAACTCTTGAATCGCAGCTTCAATTTTATCTGATGCAAAATGTCCACTTCTAACCATACCAGCAGCGCGACCAGCCAATGACGCAACTACCGGTTCACGTGAAATTAATTCAGTTTCAAGTGTTTGATGTTTTTTCTGTAATCTTTGTACTGTCATTAATGAGCTGCCCAAATCACTGCTAGCAGCTAATGGCTCTTTCTCGGAAAGCCAATGAAGTTCGTCCTCAACATCTCTTATAAATTGATGCAATAATTTTGCGTCTTCCAAATTATCCCGACGAATTTGAATTGGCTCTTGAAGACTGTGATATTTATTTATTGCCGCCTGTGCACGTTCTTGAATTTCATCGCACATGAAATGTTTTGTTCGATGGAAATTGGCAGCAGTTTCTTTTATTGATTCACACGCCTCATTGTGACCGAGTACATCGTTTTCAAGATTCGTATGACGTTTCAATAGATTTGCAACACTCGATAAATCTTTGCCATGATCCTCGGATTGTAATTGTGTTTCAATATCATCCATCCACGTTTCAAATTCGTCCAATGTACGTCCAAATAAAAGCGCTTGGTACGCATCATTAAGTCGATTTTTCTTCAATTCACTTGTTTCTTGCAAAATTCGCCATTCAGATTCTAAATCCTCTAAACGATCTTGTATTTCTTTCAATGCATAATGATTATCTTCAATTAATAATTCACCCTCGCTCATCACACTACTAATTCTACTTCTATTTGCCATCAATTCACTTTCAAATGCAAGATGCTTTTGAATTTTACTTTGAAGATTTGTCGAATCACGATAATTTTCATCGCCGGCAACTTGTTGCTTTTGATGTAGCCATCCCTCAACTTCATAAATATTTCGTAAGAATTGATGTAATTGTCGACTCTCAATAAGGCGCTTCATACGTGCCGATGCATTATTCTTCAATTTATCACGTCTCGCGCACACTGATGTGAGTCGCTGTTTAATTATACCAGCATCAATTGGATCTTCAGCAAGAATTTCTTTTGCAAATGTTTCCAACTCATCGATTCGTCCCAATTGTGATGTCAACATTTTTTCAAACTCGCCATGTTTACGAATTAATGTTTCAACACCTGAAAGTGATTCACCAAGATCGTCATTATTCAAGAATGCCTCTTTGGTCGCCAGCCAACTGTCTGCTTGATCGGCTTGTTCTTTAAATTGTTGGAAATGATAAGCTTGCGTTAATTTTTCTCGACGTACCACCCAGGCTTCCACTAAACCGGCACGAATATTTTCCAAGTGATCCAAACTTGATTTCACATCCATATTAATAGCAACCAATTTTTTTCCCCGTTCATTTAACATTTTAATAGCATCTTGTCTACCATCAATTTCAGCTTTTCTCTCCTGATGTAATTCTAATAGAGCCTCAGCTTCAGATATTGTTGTTGGCGCATCAGATTCATTCATTCGTTTTATCGTGTCGGCAATCCATATTTCTACTTCATGCAAATCCGCTTGAAATTTGTGTAAAGTGTACGCTTGTATTAATGCGTCACGTCTGTGCTTAGTTAAATGCTGTAATTCATCCCAGTTTGATTGTAGATTGTGTAACATTGCATTTATTTGCGGTGCACTTTCTGAATATTTTTGAGACAATTTTTTCGCGTCATTCTGATGTTCTTTTAATTTTCCCTCAATCGCCGTCATATCACGTTCCATTGTCTCTTGTTTGCGTTGTAAATGTTCAACTGCTGCCAGATCTTTGCCCACATCTGTTGTATTCATTGCAAGAGATTTTTCAATTACTCGTTGACTTGTATCGTCAATGTCACGATTGAACAAATGAATTTCAAGTGCTCCAGCTAATATTGTTCGATAAGTACTGAGAGCGCCCTGTAATGCTTTCCATTTATTTGTTAAATTGTCACGTCGTTGTTTGATTGCTTTCGATTCATCGTCATGTCCCTGTTTTATTAATTTATCAGCAAGTGAATTAATTGTTTTAATTCGTGCGTCATCCACTCTCATATCACTGTCAACATCATCCAATTTGCGTTGAAGACTCAAACAATGTTCATAATCATTACCGGTATCTCCAGCTTGCACCATCATTTCTTTGTCACGAATCCAAGCTTCAATTTTTTCAACTTGATTGTTGAATTCAAGTATATCTTGGGCCTCTTCCAAACCTCGGCCACGATTACCAGACACTAATAAAAGTTTTCTCCATGTTGTATGTAATTGTTCTAATTGTTTACGAATTTCCGCACTTGATGGATGATTTTGGGCAATTAAAGTCTCACCTTTAGCACGAATTTCTTCAATTCGACCCTGATTCGCAGCCAATTCTGCTTGGAATGCCTGATGCTTTTGTAATTTTTTAATTTTATCCTCTAAACTTGAAACTTCTCCTTTAGATGCCTCTGCTTCAAGTTTTTTCTGCTTCTCACCGATCCAAGATTCAGCTTCGCCCACATCGCGAACAAATTGAGCATGAAGTAAACTGGCCTCCAATCGTTTTCTTCTTGCATTTGAAAGATCACAGATTTTCGCACGTTTTTCCGAAACTTCCTTCAAACGCCTCGAAATATTTTGCGAATCAAAGTGATTTTGCGCAAGAAGTTTTTCACCATGTTCCTGCAGCGCTATTAATTTCTCTTCTTGAGTAACGAGTAATTTTTCAAATTCGTTTTGTTTCTTCATTTGTCCATCGACTTCTTCAACTGATACACCAAAATTATCACCACTCAACGCTGCCTCTTGTGTTGCTGATAAATTATCAAGTTGTTTTGCATCGCGAAGGAAAAAATGTAAATCAATCAATTGATCTAAACGAACTTTTTTCTGTTGCCAAGCGGTATGAAGTTTTTGTCGTTCTTCTAACAATTGATTGCATTTTTCTTCAACTTCAGGACCCGCATAATGACCAGTTTGTACCATCGCTTCACCAAGATCAAGAACAGCACTGAAACTATCTTCACGCGCTTCAATTTCACCTTTAAGCGCTTCGTGTTCGGCTTTGAGTATCTGTGCACTCGCTGCATCACGTACTTTGTCTTCAGTCGATAGTGCTGCACGTAATCCTGCTGCCCAATTCAATAAATCACGAACTTGAGTAAGAAAACGTTGAAGATCACAACTTGCATGTAATAAATCTTTTCTGTGGGCCGATTTTTCTTTTAATTCTTCCCAATTAGCCAAAACAAGTTGTTGCTGTTGATCAATACGCGTTGCATTATTTCCCGGATAAAGAGCTTGTAATCTTGCTGCATCATCAATTAATACTTGAAGCTGCGCTTGGAGTGCAAATAAATCATTGTCAAAACCTTCATGACGACGAATTAATGCCAATACGGAATTCAAATCGCGACCAAGATCTTCAGGTACTGCCGCCTCTTTTTCTTGAATACGTGACAGTGCCTCAGCAACGTCACGATGAAATCGATGAATTTCACCCGCAGCTTGTAATCGCTGTTCACGATGACGAATTAATCCCAAAAGATGTTGCCACGATTCACTAATTAAAAAACATAATATATTTTTTTATACTTATTAATTTATAGATCGATAGTGAGAGAATATAAATTCTAAATGCAATAATTTAAAGAAAAAATAGATAAATCATGCAGCATGCATGTGACATGCGGGCGTGATTATTCCCTTTATGGATAAACTTTATTTTTGTATCAGCGAAAAATCGGAATATTTTTTTGCATTATTTTCACAAACTCACCGCATATGATTATGTTGAATGTGAACTTGAGTAACAGGATCATCATCATCATCATCATTTCTACAGAACACCAATAATATTGAAGAATGTTATGTTAATTATATGCCAACACCGAGGGGAAAAATATTAAAATTCTACTATAATTGAGCAACTAAAAGAATCCCAATACAAAACATAATAAATAAATAAAATAATAAGAAAACAGTTAGACTTTATTTCCAACACAGTATAAAAGTGGAATATTAGTTGGTGAAGTAAAAGTAAATACTAGGAAACCATGAAATATTTCAGAAAATCATTGTCTAAGATAAAATATATCTGCATGAAACGACTTACCCAAGTTGCTCTTGACGTTTTTCAATGTCATGAATGTATGGGCTCTCGTTGGTTATTAATTTTTTTGCGAGCTCTTGACACTGATTAAAACGTTCAGAGCCAGCTTCGATACGGTGTTTAAAATCATTGAATTTCGCTTGGAGAATCAACAAATGTTCATAATCTTGTCCATAATCCTCAGATGCAGCTGCCTGCTCTTGTTCCTTTATCCATTGCTCTAATTCTGCACTTTCTAAGAAATACTCATGACGATACATACTCTCCATTAATCGTTGTTGTCGTGTTGTTGCCAATCTTTGTAATGCACGCATTTGTTGGGCTATCGCTTGTTGTTTGTTAGCAATAGCTTTACTGTCTGGGTGCTTTGCATTTACCATCGCCGCTGCTGTGTGACCCATTTCCGTTACTATTCCATTGTAAGAATCTAATTCGAGCTCGACGGCCTTGTGTTTTGTGAGTAATTTCGTTGCAGCATCACGATCTCTGCCATAATCAGTTGAACTTAACACATCATTTTTTTCACTTAACCAACTTTCAACTTCACCAGCTTCGAAGAAAAATTCTTGAGCTCTCAGCGATAAATCAAGCGCACGACTGCGCTCGCCCGCTTTTTCCTGCAAGTCGTTCCAGGCATCGTCCAATTCTTCGCACAATTCTTTTATCTGTAAAATGAGAAAAAAAATATACATTTTTTTTTTAAATTTAGTAATTCAATCATTTGTGGTATTCAAGAAAAACAGTAATAATAAACAAATGGATAAAAAAAAATTTATTATATTGAAAAGTCATGCCAGCAGCTGTTAAATAAATAGCATAAAATAAAAAAACCGTTAAATATTGGAAAAAAAATTTTTTTTTCGTATCGTTATTGTTTACGTCATTTCATGCAGCCACCATCTCTTACCTCTCAATAACCAACCACATTACCCGTTGATGCTCCGACTGTGCAAAAATTTAATATTCTTATGACTGATAACTGATGAAATTTTATAGCTCAATGAAAAATATAAATATAGAAATAAATAAATAGAATAAAGAAGAAAAGATAGTACAAGATATTTAATTACCTTTTTTCTCTCTGGATGAACTTGATCGATAAGAGCTTGACCTGATGCCAAAGTTTTGTCTATCATTGGTTGATGGCCAACAATTTCTGCCTCCAATTTCTTGTGTTTTTTATGCATGGACTGTGCTTGATGTAAATTTTGACCAAGTGTTGGGGAAGATGCTTGTGACAAGTGATCTTTAATCCACTGTAATTCAGCATCAAGTTCAAAACCAAATTTATGAAAACGCAAACTCTCTTCGAGTGCATCACGTCGTCGCTGTGCAGGTTCTTTTAAGCTTTTAAATTTTTTCTGTGTAGCTTGACTTGTTTTTAATATATTTGGTGCATCAAAATGACCTTCATGAGCCATTTCTTGGCCCATTGCAACAAGATCATCAATTTTTTGCTCCCATTGACACATATCAGTTTCCAATATTTGATGTTTTTTTAATAATTCTTTGCAACTACGTAAATCTATACCAACTTGTTTACTCTGCAATGAAATATCAATTTCTTCAAGTTTCAAACGTGCATCTTCTATTGTACGATTATAACCATGTTGAGACGCAGCTTGACGTAGTCTTCGACCCTTCTCTAATGACGATGCAACCAATCGTTCCCATTGATTATTTAGATTTTCTAAAGTCTTTCCGACATCATCAGATCGATAATTTTGTTCAGATATCAATGCTTTCCCCGCTTTGTTCACGGCACGTAATTGACCTTCATTTGCACGAAGTTCGCGTTCAAATGCCTCATGCTTTTGAAGTTTACGCTCCAAATTATTAAGATCACGATAACTCTCATCAGCAGCCACTTTCATTTTATCACTTAGCCAATCACGTAAATCATCAACTTCAGCGGAAAATTGTTGAAAATGTTCAGAAGCATTAAGCGCAGCACGTCTCTCTTGTGCAGCATCAGTCACTGCGGCACGACGACTGAGCACCTGATTACGTTTATCATTAATATAATCTTTTTCATAATGATTTTGACTGATTAAACGATTGGCGGTATCGCTAAATGCTTTTAATCTTTCATCTTGAGCATGAAGAGTATTTTCAAATTTCTTATGTTGCTTCAATAATGCCTCTACATCATCTAATGACTCGCCAAGGTTGAAAAATTCAAGGAAAACCTCGTGCGAACTTGTAGTTGCATCAATTTGATCAGCTTCACGATTAAATTGTTGTAATTCCAAACACTGACGTAACCATTCCTCTTTTGAATTCCAGTCAGTGACAACAGCTTGATATAATCCATGTAATTTTTCTAAACGTTCACCAACATCAGTTAATGTCGGATTACGACGCAATAATTGAGTGCCCAAATCTTCAACTTCACGAAATTCATCTTCGCGTGTTTTAATTTCTTCGCCAAGTTCAATATGTTGTTTACGTAATTTTTCTGCCGTAGCAACATCACGCACAGATTCTTCGGCTTTCATTGCTGCCTGTGTATCATTTGCCCAATTAACAAGACTCTTTGAGCTATTAATAAATATTTGTTGACCGACTGCGTCCTCTAAACGTGATCGACGTTCTTTTGCTTTAGATTGAACTTTATTCCACAATTTTTTAATTTCATTTTGACGCGCATCAACATTTTTATGTTCATTTGGATACGAACTCTTGACGCTGTTTGCTAATAAATTGACTTTTCGTACTTTTTCCTCAACAGGCGCCAGTTCACGCTCTAAATGTTGATGTCTACGCTGTAATGCTTGAACAGTTTTTAAATCTGGTCCCAATTCAGCGGTATCTAATTGTGTTATTTTTTCAAGCATCCAATCATGTGCCTCGTCACAAGTGCGATTAAATAATTCAACGCTCGATGCACCTTTCAAGCATTTTTCTTTTTGTGTTTTTAACCAATTCAAATGATCCCATAATTGATGAATATGCCGCTGTCTAGCTTTGACTTTGTCCAATTGACTGTGACCCTGATCAACAAAATCCTTGACTGCAGTGTCAATTGCCTCAACACGCTTTCCTGACGCTGAAAGATCAGTCAAAAATTTTTCATATTTTCTCTTTGCCGTCTCAACATTGTCTCGTGAATCATCAGCTCTCAACATTTTTTCTTTATCTTTAATCCACTTTTCAAAATCATCACACTCACGATAAAATCCATATAATCTAATGGCATCTTCAAGTAATGCATGTCGTTTTGTCGCCAATTCTTGAAGTTCATTGTATGTATCATTTATTTTTTTCTGCCGTTTTTCAACATTATCGCTGTCACTTGCGGCTTTACGTTTTATTGGTTTAACCGTCGATTTTATTGATTTAACTCTTCTAACAGGAATAACTTGATTAACCATTTTAGTTTTCTTAACACGCTGTGTAACACGAACTTTTTCTGGTCTTTTAACTTGCACTTGAATAACTTTCGGTTCGATTTCACGTACATAATTTGCTGGAACAAAACCATCTGAACCATCAGCTTTTCTAACATTCCACCAATCTGGATTTGTTTTTTTCACTAAAAACATTATTTCACCCTTTGCCATATGCATATCTTGACCTGTAAATGGATATAAACCTTTAACTTGCGGTACTAATCGATCTTCAAATACTGTACGTGGTTCAGTACGCTCAATAATTTCGTCAACCCACTCGTCTTGTGGTACCAAACGTATTTCTTTGCTCCATTCTTCCTGCTCTAATTCAGCAACCGGCTCTGGATCCGTCGATAATTCTAATGTTGATATACCAGCAATAATAAGCTTTTCCGCTTGTGCATTTAATGATTGTACATCGCCTTTGTATGCATTTAATTCACCTTCAAGATCTTTATGTCGTTGTAATAACGCTTGTGCACTTGGTTCATCAACACCATAATCTTCTGATGCAACTAATGCCATTTTTTCATTCATCCATGAATCTGCTTCATTGGCATCGGTGTAATACTGAAATGCTTCAGCAGCATCATCAAGTTGTTTTTTTCTCAATGCTGCTAATTCATCAAGAACACGCCAATGCTCTTGCAATGAATCAATACGATTTTTAATTTCTAATGATGATGGATGACTATCTGCTATTAATTTTCGTCCAGCATTACACAATTGTTCAGACTTTGGTCGTCGTACTTTCATTTCATCCTGTAATGCTTTATGTTTTTGTTGTAACGATATAACAGCGCGTAAATCTTTAGCTGAAATTCCAGCTTTACAGATACGTTGTTTTTCAACTAACCACGACTCTTCATCCTCGTGATCTTGCAAAAAATGAAAAAAATTTCTAGCATCCTCCAAACGGGCTTTACGCTCTTTACTATTTTCAATCAACTCATTGTATGTGCTATTCAATGTTTCAAGTTTTAGTTGCAATAACGGCGCCTCTTTGCTGAGCGGTTGTGTAAGATGTTGTGCCGCTTGTCTACCAAGTCTTCGTTGTGTTTCCCCAAGAGCCGTCACTTGTAATTCATGTAAACTATGCTTTTGCAATAAATCTTCAACGCCCAACAGATGTGGCCCAACGTCAGTGCTTTGGAAATTCAATTGTAATTCTTGTATACTGGCCAATGTCGTGTCAATTTCACGCATCAAACTCATTAGCGAACATAAAGCAACGAGATTTGATTTATGATGATCTAATAGAGCTAAAAGTGCTTTCCATCTTTCAAGAACTTCTTGTTCACGTGCACGTACACGTTCTAAACCGTGATAATTTTCACGTACAAGTTCTTCAGACATATTTGTTAAATCGTGAAAACGCTCTTCACGCGCAAGTATATCAGCACTTATGGCCTCGTGTTTTTTAACCGTTGCATCCACTTGCGTAAGATTACTACCATATCGTGGATCAGATAAAACTTGTATCATTTCTTTTAAATATCCTTCACGTAATACACTTTTTTTTTCGAATTTATAATTAAGCTGTTCTAATCTCTCTTGTCGCAATAATTCTATCCGCAATGCAACCTCACGACGATGTTCAGCTCGCTCCAATTCAACCCAATTTCTTTCAATATCCTGAATCAATTGGCCCTCTAATGGTATAAATGCCGGTTGATTCAATGACTTTAATTGTGTATTAATATGAAAATAAAGTGCCTCTATTTCAGAGCGTTCTTTATACTTGGGTGGTTTTTCAACAGTACGATATTGTTTGAATATTAATAATTCACGCTGTATACCCTCCAATGAATTTGGAAAACTACGATTTTCAAGCACACTTATTTTTAATTTAATCCACTCTAATAAATTTGCAGTTAATTTTTCATAAAGGACTTTCATTTTATCGGCTTCCATCATTTGTCCAACGATATTTGCTATTCGTTTACCGCTTTTTATTTCATTTTTCATTCGAGCAAATGTATGATAGTATGACGCAACATAAGTCATAATTGATTTTTCATCCGGTCGCGCTGTGTCCACATCCTCCGCATCAAGTAAACGCGGAATCCCGAGCTCGGAATTCGCCACATCAAATGCATAATTGAGATTGTCAATGTGTTTATTTTGTTGGAGTTCGGACCACACAACCAAATCGGGTCGATGTGCATGAATGAGTGCATTGAAACCGAGGCCACTTCTCCACGATCCTATAAATAATAAAAAAAATCAAAACCAACCAAAATATTAAGTCAATGAACGAATAATTTATACAAAATCAACAAAAAAAAAGAAGAAAAAAAAAGGAAATGAATAATGATAATCACCTGTGAAATCTTGAATATTAACATCGGGATAGCCATTTGTTTTTCGTTGACACCACAGTAATAATGCATCCTTGGCGGATTTTTTCTCACTACTTTCATTCTCCTCATCAACATCAATTTCAATCTCTTGAATTTGAAATCGCAAAATAATTGTCCATATTAACCCGAGTATTAACCTCGGATTGCCATCAACAATATCTTCAGCGCCTATACTCTCCAATCGTACCTAAAACAAATAAAAAAAAAAAAA
>JAQQBR010001831.1:5709635-5721621 GCA_030347285.1 Microctonus hyperodae
CTTGTGTATTTTGTATATATTCAATGAATATATTTTATCAGATGGAGTTTTTTCGTAATGCAGTAAGAAAATATAATGAAAACAAAAAAAGGGACAGAAAAAAAATAAATATATATTTTAATTTTTATTATAATAAAATGGAATTTTCTTCACGACTGAGCAAATAAATATTTAACGTACTTTATTTTTCTTTTTTTGTAAATGGTCAACACTATGAAACGAAAAACACCAGTATAATAATAACAATAACGATAACATGATAATATTACAAATCGATTTGTCCTGCTTGACCGGGTACACGAGAGCTTCCCGATTTTACGAGTCAAATAACAGAGAATTAATGGGCCAGTGAATAACGACTAAAGATTCATAAATAAATATATACATGTATACATATACTAAGCCACTATTATTGTATAAATTTAATACATCAATATTTGAACATTGAGTTTTTTTTTGTTAATGGAAAAAAAAAATTTCTTTGCATTTAAATCTCCACAAAACAAAATGCCAATTGTTAATGACATTAAATAAGATTGCATCATTCTCTTTATATTTATATACACATGTATATTCAATTTTTTTTTCCAGTTTCGTATTACCTATTGTGTAAATTAGTTATAAAGAAAATGGCGTCAGACAAGTGCCGGAAATATGGTATATACACAACAACATGTCTACGCATCAAATTGCAATATGCCTAAGTTTATAAATGAAACTCGAACTTGAACTATTATTATTTTTATTATTACTTTTTATAAAACGTTGGTTGGCCCCAAAAGAAGTGGGAGTATATAAAGAATATATGGTAAGAAGAGTGGGAAATAACGATAAAAAGATAATCGTGTATAGTGTGTCTCATCATAAAGTTGAATTGTTTAATAAAAATAACCATGACACAATACATCTTTTAATGGTATATATTTCCAATGTCAGTAATTAAAAATGATAAATTGTCCATTGGTTGGTGAAATTTATAGGCTGGAAGAAAAACATTCCAAGTGTTAATTGTTTTAATACATCACAGTCTATTTTTATCTGCCACTGAAAAACGTGGGATTTATCGATACTGCTGACTTATCGAATAATAAATAATTCCATCTATTATCTCTGATGTGTATGTCGATGAAGTATATATAAATGTCTTGGTGTAAGTATGTATGTATATATATATATATATAAATTTTGTCGTTTATAATATGATTATGTACATCATGTTCAAATGTCATACATATGTTTATATATAAATATAAATAAACGTCATAATACTTTGAAATATAAATGGAATTGAAATTTTTTATAATACAGAATTAAATTGTATTGTTAAAAGTACAATGAATTTTTTTCTTTCTTTTTTATATTTATTACTTCTACACAGTTTTATTAATATATTTAATCAGGTTAAGAGAAAAATAAAAACAATGTATTTATATTATTTAAAAAATTTTTATCGTTATTTTGTCCTAATTATTTTTTCTTTAAATAATTTATGAGCCACAAGTCTACCAAATATTAATTAAAAAGTATGTCATTATATTAATATTATTTCAAAAATTATTTTGTCATCTACATAAAAATGAATCATATAATTATATATACATTCAATTTTAAAAAGATAACAGCCATGTACATATTTGTAAATTGATATTTATTTTATCATTTCAAGAAATGCCATCTAACAAATTCCAAAAAAAGAAAATTATCAAAAACAAATATAAATTACTTTGAATATATTTATTAATATAATATTTATGTATTATAAAATAATATTACGAAAATTTTCAGCATGATTTATAGTAAACATTTTAGTCATCAATACCGAGAATTAATAATTAACTCATTTAATTCAGAATAAAATAAATATAATTTACACTAATAACAATAAAAAAAAATGGCTGAAGAAAAGATGAGATAGAGGAAGGCGTATAATATGTCTCGTTTGTCATGCCTCACAGCCACCTCAGGGTCTATTCATTAAAATTTAGCTTCAAGCACAATCATAATTAATAATTATTACCAATACATTTCGTTCAATGAATAAAGTATGAAATCAGATAGTAAAATATTCGTGTTGAATTCTCTTTTTCTCTGTATATACACATATAAATATAAATATACACACACGTAGATATATAGCAAAGAATGTCGGTTCCTTTCACTGCTCAATCTCGTGAAATAAATTCAATCTCAACGTCACATTTATCCCTGTATAATAATTAAAGATATTATTTTTTTTCTTCTAATTTTATCTTCTTTTAAGAGAATTATTAAATTTTTAAATTGATTTATTATTGCTATATCGTGTATAGTTATAGACAAATATTATTATGTAATAATACGTTTACTTTAATTCGTAAAGAGGCTGAGCAAGTGCACGTTATTATGAACACAGTAGATAGAGAATAATTCATATCTGCAATTTACTTTATTCTCATGGATAATATAGTTATAATAACTGATGTGGTTCACTGGCAACTTTATGCCATCTGATTCATCGATCAAAGTTACGGTATGATATAAATGCAAGAGGGGAAAAAAAAAGAAAGGAAAAGAAAAGAATGAGGAAGTGAGAGGGATATAATATAAAGGACAGGTGGTTTATCGTGAGGCGATGAGTAATGAAGTAAAATAATTATTATGAATATATCTTTATATGCATCCATGATAAAATAAACATTTGTAAACTTTTAATGCTGCTGATTTTTTTTTAGTCTTGACATATTTTTTCAATGACAAGTTTTTTTTTAATGTAATGCAAAGTATTTTAATTTTATTCTGTATTGAAATTAAATAAATTGAAAATTATATATTTAAGAGGAAATGATTTATTTTAAAAATATATACCATGTGTGTATTATATTTGTGAGGAGTAATGAAATTTATTTTTGGAGAATGACAAAAATAAGAAGAGGAAAGAAAGAGTTGTCATGAAAACATGACACAATTTTATGTTCATTAATAGTTCAATGGCCCGTGAAAGTGCGTTGAGAGTTTCTAAAACTTGATATTCTACTACAATGTCTGCCTTTCGAAAAAAAGAAAATAAAATAATGTAAATAAAAATATGTGTCATGACTGCAATTCAAAACAATTGATAAATATTATTTAACCTCAAAAATTTCAAGTGTAAATATAATTTATATTTAAATATTAAATACAAATATATAATTACCAAAAAAAAAAAAAAGTATGAATAAATCCCTAAATAAATGAATATAAATAAATAAATAAATAAATAGAAATGAATAGTATAATTATTTTTTTCTAAACAAGATAACGAGTATCAGCGAAGATTGATCATTAAACTTTAATGTCATTAAAGTGAAAGTGACATTAGGACAAGTGAATTACAGGGGACGAGACAGTGTGTGTGAAAGATAGAAAATTACACATAATAAGAAAACATATCCTTATTAGTAAACATATTATTATCATCAATAAATTTTTTATTCATTCGATAATATAAAAAATTTTCCCAATTCACTCAAAACGTCTACGTTCTATTTTTTTTTTATTATTCCCACACATATACACACATATCCTGTATTTAAATAATTATCTCCAAAAACACCATCAACATACAACTATTCCAAACAATTTATTAACATCTCAAATAAATCAAATCAATATCAATATTTTTTTACAGCTAAAATAAACCGATATTGAATGAAAAAAAATTAGACGAAAATTACGTTGAAGACGTTGGGAAAAAAAATATTGCTAAGCTAAAGAATATTACTAGAGGTCGCTAGAAAGCCGTACGCTTCATAATATATATATATACATATATATACGTAGATAATATAGCATACAAGGAAGCATGTGGACGAGTACATTCCAAAGTGCGCGCTACCGACAATTTAGCATTCTACATCGGGGTTCGGTGGAGTAACAACTTAAGGGGAAAGGATATATATATTTTATGGGAAGAATACGATGGTGGGATTATATGCACGGGTGGGCGAGTAAGCTGTGCACTAAATGAGATACATAAAGCCGCCTTCTAACGTTTATTAGCCGAGGGCGAGCCTGTACATTCATAAGGGTCACGTTCAACTGAAGCCCCATTGTAATTATACACTCAATATTTCGGTAAATTATATCTGATTCCTAAATAAGACAAATCATTTATATAATGTATACTTATAATATCATCATACAGAAAATAATAAAAATTCAACGGAAAACAAAATTAAATAATTCATAATAAAAATTGATAATAAAAATTTTGTTTTAATATATAAGAGTCATAAATTAAATTAATCTACCATCCTCTACCAAAGATTTAGAAGAATGAGATAAAGAACGATAGCAAATAGCGAAGAAAAAAAAAAAGGAATATATTGTACATGTAGAAATGTATATTATGAGATAATGTTTGTCATTGAAATAATATTTTAATGTTAAATATAGCAGAGTTGCGTAATTAATTGATATATTTCATGAGATTTCAAGAGACATAAATGAAAAAATTGTAAAATGAAACAGCAAAAGATGTGAAAGACATCAAAACTCTAAATGACCTGAAGCGGAAGAGGAGATGGATTTATGAGGGTGCGACAGCACTTCCTGTTTAAAATATTATTCCCTTTTTTTCTGTCGGATATATATGTGTATAAATATATATTGAATGCAAACACCATATGATCCATGAGGAGGATATGAATATATGCATAAATTTATAGTGCTCGAGATTTTAATACAATACTTAAGCTCTGAAATAATACCAGATAAACCACGTCAATTCATTGAAGAATTTTGCACGTCTTAACAATATCTTAGACAGATTTTAAATAATAATGTATGTATATAAAATATTATTTTCTTTTTTTCATCATCATCATCAGTCGTTTCTCTCTATTCTATAGAGTATAGACGTTCAGTGTCTTCTCCACTCTGTCAAGCAGCATTAAAAAAAAAATAAGGAGGGGCCATAGGCGCTCAAGAGCGGTCCAACAAGTCCGCATGAAACTCACACGCACACGTCGCGCATGTTTTCTTGCATTGTGCCCCGCGTGTTTATGTGTGGCGAACTCACACGCGTGTAAAGAACAGTGATTCTGGAATGAGAGACGATCACACAAACACACATACACACATGTGAAGCTAAAGACAGGGAACAAATGAAAATAAAATAGCAAAAATAGAAGAGAATTATTTGTAGGAAGAAAAAAAAAAAGGAAGAAATGAATAGACAAAAGGGAGATTTATGGAATGCTAGAACTGTAAGACATCGGCTTGCAGTGATATAACATCACATTTTATTTAGGGTATATATACCATTGGTAAATGGGGGATAGAAAAAATACCCGGTAATAAATTGAAGAAAATAAGTAAAATAATTTTTTTCTATTTTATGAAGAAAATATTAATATCTTTAAATATTTTATGTTTGATAAGCTCATTGGAATTTTAATTACACTTTAATGTATATGAATTTGTAATTACTTATCTACAGGTACATATGTATGTAAAGTGTACTACACTGTGAAAAATTTGAGATTATACTTAGAGTTGGTTAGAGAAATACTTGGCTTCCTGACGCGATCCGGTTCGATCCCGGAATTTGAATTAGTCCGTTGGGATACGTTCAATATTTTGCGACGCCGGTGGGTGATACAGACGCTATGGATTGATTTTTTAAAGGATCTCGATTGAATATTATACATGATAATATGTATTGACAAAATAAATCAATGAATTTTTTCTTATAATTACTAGGAATGAATGATGAGATAAAATATTGAAACACGTATCATATGTTGACAATGATTTCTAATTAAAAATATTAAAAAATTAATTTGTTTTGAAATGTTAAAGAGGTTATGTAGGCATACATACATATACATGATATATTATTATATATTAAATATATAATACATATGATGTACATAACATATATGATAAGTATTATTAATTTAACAAGGTACATATTTTTTTCTTTAAAAAAAAACCACATTGAAATTCAACTCTCATTTTGTTTTTTTCCCACGTGTGCATTATTGCATTTGAACATATTTCGAGGCAATATTGCTGAAATATATTATTAATATTTAACATTATAAGATTATAGTACATTTACATATATTATTATCATTGTATGATTGATATATTTGTGAAATTTTTTAATACACACCTTCCTCTTTTTACGTGCTGAATTTTATTCCAAACGTAAAGAGAAAAAAAAATAAACAGGTGGATTATCTCTTGATGTAGAACCACTTATTAAAATAGTTGAACAACTTTTTTTTTACACTCACAATACACAGTAAACAATATTAAATAATCCGCGTAAGTTAAACACGTGATTAATACTTTTTTTTTCCGTTATGTTTTAGTAGTTGTTCGATCGACCAATACAAAAATTTAAGAATGATGAAATTTTGTAAAATAATAACTAGCGAATACTCGCTTTTACCTCAACCGTACGTAAGTTTTCACGTTACTGTTGTGCTCACGAACAAACTAAAGATCTCCAGGGGGGCCCGCACAACTCAACGGCACTCTCTTAGCAGTGGCTTCAACCAGTCGCGGGACCGCTCTTTCGTTCTTTCATTCCATTCGCTGCTCCATAATCATCATCTCTCCTCTCTTTGGCCCCCATTTATTTCCAAAGTTATTTATACTGCCCTCTTCTGGGTCAACTAGTAAACTAATTTTATGTAAATATATATTTTAACGCCATCTATTTATATTTTGTACAAGTTCAACAAGAGAAAAAGCTCCTATCGCCATGACACTTGTGTTGATTTGAAAAGTGACGCAAGTAATTTTATTTTAAAAATTTATCACTATTTTTAATTTGATAAAGATATTTCAAAATACAATAAATTATTATTAATATCATTATTATTATTATTATACAAAAAAAAATAAGTATAAGAAAATATTAATTCACTTTATGGTGTGTATATACGTAGTTATGTTGGGTAACCAACAATTTACATGAGAATATTTATTTAGATATTATTAATTATTGAATTTGTATATTCATTTGATTATGTTAAGTTTTAGATATCAATGAAATATTTGAACATGAGAATAATAATGGAAATGAAAGAACAATGTTGTTGTAAAGCTACTGCACCATTATATTCATTGGAAACCGTTACGCAATCACCAGCTTCGCCTTCATCACTATGATCCCAACAATCAAAGTTGTCATCGCATTTATATTTAATATCAATGCACCCGCCATAGTTGCATTGGAATTGTGTTTTTTCATCGCAAGTTTGATCAAAGCATAATTCTCGTGTTTCATCACTGTCATCTAGACAATCTAGAAGTCCATCGCATTTCATATCGATGAGCACACAGTTACCATCATTGCATCTGAATTCTAATGGTGAACAAGTATTGTTCTTCATTGAACATGATTTTTCATCGGTGTTATCAGGGCAATCGTGTTTACCATCACATACACAGTGCTTATCTATGTATTCGCCAGAATCACATTTGAATATATTTTCTGAACAATCTTCATCAGGACATGATTTCTCATCACTTTCGTCCCAGCAATTGGTTTCACCATCGCATTGATTTTCGATATTCACGCAACCACCATAATCACATCTAAATTGTGTTTTTTTGTTGCACTTATTATCCAAGCATAAATTTTCTTGCGTTTCATCACTTTCATCCAAGCAATCAAATTTACCATCGCATATATATTCAATATTTATACAGCCACCAGAACCACATTTGAATTCTCCTTTTTTATTGCATTTATGTTCAAGGCATAATTTCACTGTTTCATCACTTTTATCCTCACAATCTATTCGTGAATTGCATTTTGATAATGATTTTATGCATTGGCCATTGTCACATCGGAATTCATCTTGCCTACAATAATTTATTTTGTTAAATTTGGAGAAACTAAAACAATATTTTATTTGAAAGAAATTTGTACTTACTCGCAGTGAGTTTCATTTGAATCAGCAATTCCAACCAAAACTAAATGACAAAAGATCACTTATTAATAATCTAGCTTGATATATTTTATCTAATTGACTATATATTTATAAATCTGTGCAATATATTGATAAAATAAAAGAGTTCACGACATATTCGAATAAAGAGCAAGTTAAATGTACAGTTTTATAAGTAAAATTACATTTAACATATAAAAAAATAATTATGTTTGATTTTAAAAATTTTCCTTTCATGTGAATAAATTATTTGTTTATTAATTAGAGAACATGGCTTACCAATCGTCATCACAATGACATATTTAACAATATTAATGAAACTTTTCATTGTTCAAATAAATATGGTAAATTGTTATAAGAGAGTAGACAAGCGACTGACGATATGTAGATATAAATCAGATAAAGATATATTAGACTAATTAATGTTATATCATTTAATTAGACCTTGATTAAATTGTTATATGTACTGTTTTATTCCACCTTGCGAGTACGTTAAAACAAATAATTTTTATCACTATACAATCGAGAATCGGCAAAAAATTTTAATATCAAATATATTGATGATATTAATTTATATAATTTATTTATTATTCTCAGAGCCTCAAATAAAATTTCAACAGTGCGCAACAATGCAAGATGAAAACGAAAATGGATATAAAAATTTTGTTTGTTATCATCAGATATTAATCACAATAATTATATTGAAATGTTAGTTTTACATGTATATACATATAAAATAAGTTTCTTTGGAACTTTCAGCGTTATTGAATTCCTCTTCTTGCTCTTATGAGCAACAAAAAAACACGCCATATAAGCACAAATATTACTTCTGGAATTTTATTTTATTGACCAGTTTATTTATTTCCATCAGATAACGTTCAAAGTTTCATTTTATCACGTGATAAAAGTAATTTTCTTACTAATCGTTATTTTGTCACTCAAATATTTTTATGGCTTTGTAATGTCTATATTTTATATAGAAAAATGAGAAAATGTCGTTAATCATTCTTAACGCTAATAGAATAAAAAAAAAATGATTCGGAAATTATCTATTTCAATATTTTTTCAATACTTCACAGAATATTCATTCATATTATGCGATGATTGAACGAATATATTTGCAGATTATTTTAAAATATTTATTTTGTTTAGAATATTTATCTTCCTTCCACATTTGTTGAATCTTTGTTATTTTTTCTTTTCATATTTCTTTGCTGGTTATGTGCAAACGGAATGTAAGAAGACACACCATAATTCCTTGAGTTGTAAATACTTATAATTTGTCCAAAAGCAAATTACTGTAATAATACATTATATTGAAATAAGTTTAAATATTATCAGAGACACATCTTCATTAATATACAAAATGTGGAATAAATACATATTAAACTGAATTTATTTTGTGTAAATAAGATGTGGAAAGTAGGATAAATATCTCAAATATATTTATTATTTGCATTTCCCGCTTCTAGCGATCGTAGCGCCATATTTTATTTTTTTCAAATTTTGTCTTCAAACGGAATAATGATTCATTCTTCCGGTTCTCCCTTAACATTTAGATACCGCCATCTCTACTTTGTACTGCATTTCTTATTTCCCACGTGCTGGATAATTTTTTAAATAAAAATAAAAAATAACTAATCTGTGAAAGCCGATTTACATTGATAAAATGGCAAGTGCCAATTTATTGAATCAAGTTCTTCCAATAATTAAGAATAATACCAAAGAACGAGAAAAATTTTTAAGGTAAAACAATTTTTTTTTGTGTTTAAATATTTTTAATGCATATAAACTAATTTTTAATTTGTGTTTTACTGTATTATTGCTTAAAATTTTAAAGAATATTGATGATTAAATTTGATTTTCCAGTGTTCAATATGATGCAGCAAAGAAATTTCGTGAATGTACTAAACTTCTTTATGACCACATGAAGACAGTGTCAGATCATAAAAATAATGCTTTGCCTGAGCTTATTATTGAAGGCTTCGATGAGGAACAAATTTGGCAACAACTCGAAATACAAAATGAAAATGAATTGGTACATTTAACTACAGAAATTTCACGAATATTAGCTGGAAATAAGGACTTAATAATGCCTATTAGTTTAACAAATCCCGAAGAAGATAATACTCAAGTTGATGATAAAAATGATTCAACTAATGACAATACAAATGACAATATGCTGAATGCAGATATATCTGATAGTGATGATGAGATGGATTTAGATATTGATGTGGATGGTAATTTAAATACCGAAAAAAAAATACAGTCTCAAAAGTGTTATAAAAATCCGTCAATTGTCGATGATAAATTCTTTAAATTAGAGGAATTAGATAATTTCCTCAATAAAGAAGAGATGAAAGAATCAAAAAATGACAGTGATAGCTCTGATGAAGATTCTGCAAATGAATCTGTGAATTTATTTGAAAATCTTTCTGGAAATGAGAGTGATGCAGAGGACGCAAAAATGCTAAAATATGCTGATTTCTTTGATGCTCCTGAAAATGGTTATTCTAAACAAACTGAAGCTAAATCGGATGAGAAACAAAACGAATTTAATTCAGAAAATGATTCAAATAATAGTGATAGTAATGATGATGATGATAATGATGATGAATTACATGAGGATAATAAAAAAGAAACCAATAAATCTACGCTTGAATCTAGACAAGAAAGATTACAGAATAGAATTGAGAAATTTGAGAGTGAAGCTATTTCGGAAAAACCATGGCAATTAAAGGGTGAAGTACGAGCACCTAATCGTCCAATAAATTCATTACTCGAGGAATTCGTTGAATTTGATATAACATCCAGACCTGCACCGGTAATTACGGAAAAAACAACATTTAAACTTGAGGATATTATTAAGCAACGAATTAAAGATAATGCATGGGATGATCCCATTAGGAAATTTAAACCAGTTGAAACACCGTTAGAATATAAGAAAAAATTGGTTATGGATCAGGAAAAAAGCAAAAAGAGCTTGACACAAATATATGAAGATGCATTCATGAAGCAAAAAAATAGTCTTAATCAGGACGATCAAGAACGTGAGGAAGAGGAGCCTCAAGCGCATAAAGAAATTCGGGAATTAATGCATTCATTGTTTCGAAAGTTGGATGCGTTATCCAATTATCATTTTACACCGAAACCGGTAATTATTTCTATTGCTATTTTCCTGTAATTAAATTATTTTAACTTTTCATTATTTTTAATTTTTTTTTTCAGGCACAACCAGAGCTCAAAATTATTAGTAATATTCCAGCAATTAATATGGAGGAAGTTGCACCAGTTGCAACGACAAATGCAACTCTTTTGGCGCCTGAAGAAGTTAAAGGTGAATATATAGACTTTGTCGTGCGTACTAATTGTTTTTTACAATCTTTAATTTATTTAAATTTTGTTTACTTTTTTTTGTTTTAGCAAAAGCACGTGGTGATGTTGCTGGAAAATCGGAGAGAACACAAACGGATATGAAGCGAGAGAGAAGAATGAAGAAGATTCATCAACGTGAAAAAGAAAAAGCTAAAAATATTAAAGAAAAATCGTTGATTGAAAAATTGAAACCGAAAAATAATAAACAATCCAAGAATATTCAAGATGCTATGGTTAAGAAATTGACGAAGAACAGAAACATTTCAGAAATAGATAAAGCATCTCATAAAGTTCCCAAAACATCTACTGCATTCTTTACACAATTGCAGGATGAAGTCACGAGTCATATAAAATCAAAAACTGATCGATCCAACAAAAAGAAAGATAAAGCTGTTCATTCAGCTATCAAATTAAAATTGTAAGATGGGAACTAGAAATAAATTAATGTTGTAAATAATTTTGTAAATAGCATTAAACAAACATTGAAAATAAATATTTTGTTATTGTGCATTCAATCGTTTGATATTGTTTCAATTTTATCATAAATAATCGGTATATTTTGATAAAGGAATGTGTGAAGGAAATAATATCGCAGGAATATTTACGAAAAAAACTACAACTCATATTCATAACTCGTACACTGGTGAAAAAATTTTTTTTTTCCAAATTCAATTTTTTTTTTT
>JAQQBR010001831.1:5728611-5770299 GCA_030347285.1 Microctonus hyperodae
AGCTTCCCCAAAAGATTTAACCACATAATCTAAAAAATACCAAAATTCATTTAAAAATTATTTACTGATCACTAATATTATAAATATTTATATCTCCTCATTATAGCTATTTTAGTTATTATAATTATTTTTTCAAACAAATTACAAATTAACAAATGGTCAAGATAAAATTTAAAGATCAATTCGAGATTTCTTAAATTATTTCTGATTTATATTCTTTATTTTATAAATCTCATAGCACAAATATAATCTGCAACATCGTACACACACACACACATACATACGTGTATCTGTGAACTTATGAAGAGAGAACTACTCTGGGTCATAGGTCAGTGGCTATAAAGGTACACTTCTCCCTCCTTGTTGTATGTACTCTTGAGATTCATCGAGCATTAATCTTCAGTATATTAGGGATATATATAAATTATATATCAAATAAACATTACTCGACATTTAATTTATATACACATTTATACATTATAAATGCCCATTTGTATGTATATAAACATATACAACATGTATAAATCAATGCGGAAAAGTAATAGAATTTAAAAATATTAACATTATAATTCAATTGAGCAGAAGGAAAAAAAAATATATATTTTTCGTTCCTTTTATAAAATAATAAAAATAAAATTTATCTCATGTATAAATTTACTTCATCTTTATTTAATAATATATATATTTGATATACATATACATGTATATACATATTGCGTGAATTAACTTGTGGCGTGAATTCTAACAGGAAAATGATGAGATCATCAGGAGATGACCAACAACCATCAAAGAGTCAATGGTCGTTGTGCATTTGAGTGTTGCACTGTGATGTCGGTTAACCACCGGAATGCGATGTCGAGAAGGTGTAATTCACTTTGAGATTATTTATATGTATATAAATGTATATTCTAAGTGTATATATACATACATATATATTGATGTATATATATCCTCCGGTCCACCAATGTTCGCGTCCTTTATAATATCGTAGAATAAAAATTCCAGGATTTACATTAGCGTAAATTTAACCGACATCAGAAAAGAAGAAGATGAAGGAGATGAAGAAGCAGAAGGAAGAAAAAATATTACAAAAATAAATAAATGAATAAATAAATAAATAAGTAAAATAAAATAATAACTAGAAGGAATTTTTTAATAGAACAATGACGAAAGTGAGAGGGAATAATATGTACATATATAATATATATACGTGTATAATCACATGTGTATATATTTATTTATTTATTTATTATATGTTGTAGAAGATTGGGATTGTTGATGAGAGATTGTTGTTGAGTGTAAGTGAAATGAAAAATAATGATGGACAGTGGTACACCCCGAGAGATAAATAAGTTGCGGCGTGTAAAACAACAAAGTAAAATGAAAATAAAAATGTTCAGTTAATGACGTTATTAACTTAAAAGTAATATGCCTCTTGCGCGCGACATCCAAGAGTGTTGCGGCTGTATTTACTAATTCCGCCTTTTCAATTTTTATTTTACACAGCTTTTATATATTATAGATATGTACATCCCTCAAGACTACGATAATAACAATGGAAAAAAAAAAAAGACTGAAAATAAAATCAAACAACTCTATACAATAATTAGATTTATCACCGAATAAAAAAACAAAACACTGAAGAAAAAAAAAATATCAAACACAAATAAAATTTGTCTGATAAATAAACTGAAAATTAAATTCAAATAAAAATTTCAACGACTATATAATTAAATAACAATAATATCAATATTAATTTTTTTTTCTTCGTTAAACTGCATTTTAAAAAAAAATTCTTGAAAATAAAAAAATATACATACACACATACTTTTCTCATGTACGAAATTGATAGAAAAAAAATTATTATTTCCTTTCGTTAATATATTCAATTGATTTATCAAATAGATTTTATATATAACCAAGTATTGTATAAACATAAATATTTATAGATTGTCCAACAATATTTTGACGCCAAGTGAGCGTGTAGTATCTTATGTGTTCCCACGGCAGACTTGGGATATATTTGCCGTGGGCTTCTCGCCATTCCTTCTATCGACTTCACATTGGTGGGCATCACGTACGAAGGATGTATACATATATATAATACCATACATATATAGCTATATATCGATATATATAAAGTACTCTTAACTTCAGTACCTACCTACATACATGGAGTGTGCGGTAAGTACCGATGCGCATTTTACGTTAGTCGATCGTGACTAATGCGAATAAATGTTGGGACCCGAAGAAGTCAACGTACAAAATCCATCGATATACAACGAAACTTAACCAATCAATTCTATTATTTCACATTACTTGATTGGTTTGTAGACACAATTTTTTGTGTTGTAATAAAAGAATACAAAAAAAAAATCAAAATGAATAAATGAATAAATATGTAAATAAAAGAATTTTTTATATGTAATGTATATAAATTTGTGTGAATTTATGTGTGAATATCTAGGGAGAGAATACATGTGTACATGGTATACATGGAGATATATGTACAGCTGGGAGAGAAAGGAAAATGTTAGCAAGAAAAAAAAAATAAGACTCGACTTGGTCCACTTATATCGATCCACATTATACCTCGTCATATTCAATTATCCTTCTCGGAGGAGATTTAAGCATGGCTGGTATATTATATGGATATTGTGAATCATACATATGAAGTATATATGTATATATTATTATAGTTTTTTTTTGTTAATAGTACTTTGAATTTACCTGGCAAATCTATCTTTGTCCTGCAAATTATCGTCCTCAATTCGTCGATATTTTACGCCACTCGGGTCATCCTCGTCCGATCTAAAACAAAATAATAAATATATTTAAAAAAAAATTTTATCATCAATAAATATAATTTATAAGTATATTCAAATCATTTATTCATATATAAATTTTTTTCCGCTGTAATTATCACCAATTATTATATATATTAAATGAATAATATTTATTTTTTATATTTATAATTCCATGTTTTTCCCCCATGTATGTTTTGACAATTAAAAAATAAAATAAAATAGCAATACATAAATCAATAAAAGCCTTGCAGCCTATGCAATATGCTCATTCACTAAAGATACCGTTGGTCCACGAGTGATTGCAGTATACATCGAGAGTAACAAGACACATCAATTGGATCGATGGTTATAAATCCATATCAGCGATGCTCATTACTGGTGGAACACTTCAACCACGCGCGCGTAAAACAGACGAGAAGACAAGGAAGAGAAAGGATATCTTGAACATATTATAATAATAGTAAGTGTGGAGTATAATCCAAAGGAATAATACTATTTCTGTCCATATGAATGCTGTACACAAATTCTCCAATGAGAAAAAGAAAGAGAAGATGATGATGATGAAGAGGAAAAAGAAGAAGAAGAAGGTGGAGGAGCTAGAAGGAAAAAAATACGAGTGATGCACGGTGCTGACCCTGAAGCAAAAGGAGCGAGGATATCCCACTTTGCCATCTCTCTCGGCACTCTTGAGACGAGTCTCTTTTCTATATCCCTCTACACTCAATGCTTGGCCTCCATGGGGTACCCGTGACCCCCCCGCCACCACCCCATAGTGAACGAGGGTGTAGTGCTCGTGGCCGAGAGCGCATCCGGGTAAGTCTCGTCCAGCAATGTACCAAGTCCACCTCAAGACTCTTCTTCTTCTTTTGCGCTTCTCTGTTTCATCTGTTCATACTCTTTTTCTCTATTCTTTCTCACGAATCTTGCACCGATCTTGCCCTTAGATTCTTATTTTTTTTTATGTGTATTTATTTTTTCTTCACATAACAGACAATTGAGGCTAAAAATAACTTTGTCAGAGAATATAAAATTCAGTGATGGATATATGTTATTGCGCTGGATATTTTATAGTCGCTTTATTTATAATTTCATCTGATAAAAATTATACTGTTTTATTTTTTTTTCTTTTAATCTCGTTGTTTTTATTTAATTATCTGGTATAGGAAGTGAAAAATTTCTGTTTAAAATATCGAAAAGTGTCATGTGGTTGTAAATTTTTATATATAACGACTGACGTTTGGAAGAAGAAAAATATAAAATACAAGATGAAGGGTCAGAGAGTATCATTTCCTATATGTACATATATATATTTTCTTCTCCGTTATATCGTTATTTTATATGCTCGCATTTTATTTTAGTCTGCAATATATATATTTACATCGAATGTTTTATATGTACAATACATATATACATTCATCAAATTAGTGCGGTTAAGATGATTATATTTAACTGAAAAAATATTTCCTAGAATAATTAATATACAACGCACATGAAAATTTGTAAAAAATAAATAAATCTATACATAAACAAGAAATATATCTTTTTCTTTCTGAATAATTTCTATCCTAGTTTCATAACCCAGGATTTAAATTAGAGTTTAAAGATCTCAGTGGGAGATGCGAGAAACCAACGGAGACTTTATTTTTTCCTCATACATGTAGATTTATTTTTTTCTTCTAAAACTTCCCTATGGCCCATCTTACTTGGGCCACAGAGTATTGTGGTGGTTGGACCCCCTCATCAACGAGCGCCTCAAATCGTTGGACAACAATCTAAAAATCTAACGTCCATCATATAAATAATTTTTTTTCCTTCTTTCTTTCTTCTTCTTCCTTTATTTTATATTTATTTTATTTTATTTTTTTTCCCCATCTTTTTTGTTCTTATTTTATTGCTATGTGACGAGTAGTGGACGAGAGGTCTCGCATATTAAAACAACAGCCTGCCATTGGCGGTACACGGGCCCCGTTAGCCACAAGCCCAAGTGTATACATATAAAACACAAGAAAGAAAGAGAAAAAGGGGAAAAGAGGCGGTCCACAACGACGACGACTCGTTGACTTATTATATCGTACGTTCTATTCCTTTTATTTATCCGTTCTCCAGCTACGTCATTGGGCCCAAAACATCTTAATATAAAATAAACAAATATATTTAAATATATCTATAACTTCAAAAACACCAAAACATAATTATTACACATTTCAATCATAACAAATAAAAAATAAAAATCTAACTGTTCAATATTTAATATCTAAATATCATCAAATAAAAACAATTATTTAAAATAAAAATGCCGCTAATTAATAAATTAAAAAACATTTTAATTACTAATTCTGTTGAATGAATTTTTTTTCTAAATTACTATATTAAATTATTTCACCATAATTGTAATATATAAGTTTCATGAATAAAATTTTTTATATAATTTACATTTGATTATGAAACATTAGAATGAATAATTGCCTCGCGTGAGCAATATATATATATGTACATACATATATAAAATATATATTGCTGTGTGTGTATATTATATTTACTTATATGAGATACATTATGTGAATTCACAAATAATAAACGAAGTAAATTTAAACGGTGAACAGTGGATTATATAACAATAACGATTCAACAGCTGCGGAGAGGGTAAAAAATATATACATATATATTAGTCAGGCGATATCTGTTTGAATTCGCTGGTGACCGCAAATCTCCGCTACGTGACGAATTCCACAACTAGCGGGTTTTACATTTGTCGCCAATAACATATAATAAGGCATCTATCTATATACATACATATAATTGTATTGCATGAAAAGAAAAAATAAATAAATGTGAAAATCTGCGAGCAAATATATGCCGAATACTAGCTTGATCATATCCTCAAACAGTCATTACATTATACAGCGACTGTTATAATCCTTCTCAATTTTATAAAATGTATATAAATATTTATGCAGGATTATGAGAATAATCGAAAATCACTTTTGAATATTATTTTTCAATTGAATATATGTATGTGTATAATGGATATAAATAAAGTAGATAAAATTATTTTTATGTGTGACGTGAATAAATAATTAATATTAAATGATTTTTTTTTTTCAATGTGTTATGATGAAATAATTTTGAATTTATAACGTTAGAAATAATATTTATTGATTATAAATTTTTTTTTAGTTTAATTGTTATTGTATTTGTTATTTGCCTGGGGTGATGATAAGTGTTGGGTGAAATTGAACAAATTATATTATAATTAATAGAAGAATTTAACTGACGATAAATTGATAAATCGTTATTTTTTTCTTGTTCAATATTTGTAAATATTAAATTTTACAATATATGTTATGGTTATAACCGCGTTTTAGTTGCGAGGAATTATAAATAAAAATTTTCTACGTTGGCTGTTATAATACAGGCGCTTTTTTGTTATGGCTTCGGTTAAGTTTACTGATCAAAACCTAATGGAGAGTTTTGTAAATATTATTTAACTCTTTATATCAATGACTCAATTTTTAACCTTGAAAATATATATATATTTTTTTTTTTAGTATAAATATAATAATGATTCTCGAGTGTTATTTCAATATATATGATCTATCTAACAACGATATTGAATATAAATAAAGCGTTACTTATTTAAAAGCACGTATTTAGATATAATATATCTCTCAAAATTATTAATGGAATATATTCATGTTAATAAAAATACCAGAAAATTCTAATGTAAATATATATTATGAATTAGTAAATTTAAATATTAATATACATTAATGTATTTTTTTTTACACCAAATACGTTTCTGTTATCAAACAACTGATAATTTTTTTTTATCATCAACAGGTGCGTGCAAGAAACATGAATAATTAAAAATTCAGTCTTTGAATATTTTTGTCCTCTCAAACATGCACAATATCGTTATCATTATTGCATAATTAAAATTCATTTTCAACCTCGAAAAATAATACACCACTTGTCGTATATATTATCATAAAAATTCCAAGAAAATGTCGAAAGTTAAAAAACAAAAATAATCCGTAGATAAATATCAAACGATTTATATGCGTAAACACTTTAGATTTAACATTTTTTATTTTTCAATTTCAAATTAAAAAAAAAATATCTACGTGACAAAATACTGAATATATATTGCACGAATAAGTAAATATGTTATTGCTTTTTATGTTTGAATAATATGTATTTAAAATATGATTAATAAATTTTTTGATTAAATATTTTTATTTGAAATAATTCGACACAATTTCGTAGTTATTACCTTCGTCTTTTAGACTGCGGCAAGTCATTTTGCGAATGATGAATATGATGTGGTGATAAATTTTGTCCGTAAGACAGTAGCTGACTTCCGGGAGGTGGCCCAGAGGCCCCCGGCGGTAAGTCCCCGACCAGCGGGGGCACACTGCCCAATTGGTAAGCAACGTGAGTTGGCGGTGGGGGAACGTAGTGTGAGGGCCCGGGACCGTGGCCGAGGCCAACCCCGTAACCCGCACTGCCCGTTCCACCCCCGTACATATCACCAGGATACTCTATCTTGACGACTTTTATTGCCGGCTTCACACGGCGCCGTATCAAATTCCACGTGATTTATAATAAATGCACAATTTTCCTCCAATAAAAACGAAGAAAAAAAAATATTCCCACACTTTAATATATTTATTTATATTTGTTTTTTCCTTTTTTTTCGTCGATTCATTTACAAATCATTTATCGCACTGTATATAAATTTATTGTATTCATATCAAAGCTTTATTTACTATATCAAAATTACTTTATCAAAAATAAATTCCACGTGCTTCTTTATTCTTTTGTCCTGAAAATTTTTTAGGTCGATTCACCTATCAATTTGTTTTTTTTTTATGAGCTATTGGAATTTACGTGCTGATAATTTGAATTGAATTAATTCACTGGTATTTATTATGGGCATAGGCCAATTTCGGTTGGCTTTTGGAAAGTTTTTCAATAAGTATGTATGTATATACATTTATTATATATATATATATATAGGAAGTGTGGATATATAAAGACACTTTCTCGCGTCGTCACAAAATGCTTCACCAAAGAAACAAAATCACTTTTAGATTATTTCAATTTCTCTATTTTATCTATTCATATTTTTTTTCAGGTTATTTTTCCGAGTATTTTTCATCTATTAATTAGGTCACACAATTAAAGTGAATTAATCTTCGTATTAATATAGACATACATTGATGGAATTGATGAATTTTTATACATAAATATTCTGTCTTTAATCTTGTAAAATACATTTTTCCTGTTGAATCATTTCTCGTCTTATATATACATCACACTACACGATAAATTTTTTGTAATATTAATAATATTACCTAATCACTAAACATAATCACTTTCACTAATTTTCATTATTTTATTTGTTTACACAATTTTTATTGACGAATTCCAATAATGAATTATTGAAAACTACACTAAATTGCGCGACACAACTGTTGAATATTGATGTACTAATATATTTTTAAATTACTTCATTAATAAGTGATATTAATTGTAAATGTATCGAATACTCAGGGAGGAAATAAAATAAATAAATATATGAAATGTTTAATGAAAGAGCATTTGAGAAGAGAAAATAAAAAAAAATTACTACAAACACCTCGTGACTCGTCACCACCCACGTCCTAACAGTGACTGATTCTACTAAAGCGGCATGATATACCACAGTACTGTGTCCAGTCGGAGGGAACTATCATTTCTCCCACCCAACACCATATTCTCCATCATCAACCATGGTGCAATATTAATTCATATACATCTTTCAACATTAATTAATTATAATTTATATTTCATTTGATTTTTACATTCCTTTTTTTCCTCTTTACTATTTCAATTCTTCCTTTACTTCATAATTTCATCTCAAAATAATATTTATAATATTTATTAATAATATATTGATAAATTCAATTAATAATTTGTCATTGTAATAAAGTATATCTGTATACAATTGTTATAAATTTGAATTTTTTTTTATGAACTATTAATGAAAGAGAAATTTTTCTTTTCAAAACATGGGAATAATATAATAATTATACTTTTGTTTTATGTTGGGATTTTGATATTTTGTCATCAACGTTCTATAAAGTCCTATGTAGATAATTTTATTTTAATGACGAAAATTCCACGATTTTTCCTATTTTTTTTTATGTCATAAAGAGAAGATGTAACAGTGGCAAAGTCATTATTATATTATAAAGTAATAATTAATAATGCTATACATATTCACTGTAGTTTAATCTAGTAAAGGTCATGATTGATTTTAAATGACAAATTAACAAAATACACCAGTATATAATAAAACACATACATTTGTTTATATTTATATATACACATAAAGATACTGGTGTGTATGAAAGTGAAATATTTTCGGAGAATGTGGAGGCAGGTAAAATATTGTAGGTGAAATATCTCACCTGCAAACACGACACATTCTTTTTCACCATATATATTGAGTTATTGCCTTTTGCACGTGTGACAGTCTTTTGAATAGAGAAATTGGTCACGCGGTAGCGCTCAAACTTACCGACCTTTATTGAAAGAAGAATTGAAGAGAAAAAAAAACGAAAGAAAAAAAATCCATATGCCTCAATGAGACAGAGAAACAATTCAATGACTTCAATGTATATTATTGTGTTGTTGCATTAATTATGAGTTGGTAATTGTCGCTACTGCATATAGATTGTAAAGACGATGAAAATAATTATGAAAATAAATTTTTGGAGTAAAATTATTGTTTCAGTTCCTTTGATTACAAATAAAACTTACCCAATACTGCTTGACACTCGTTTTTGAGCCATTTTTGTCGGTTCAGACCCTGCAATAAATTAAAATAAATGATACCATAAATATGAAAAAAATTTTAATAAAATAATAAATAGACTATGTAAATTATGATAACTAAAATTTTTATAATATATGAATTCAAAATGGAATGATGAATTATATAAATTAAACAATTGGTTGTTATAATTTTATATTGTTTTATATAACATTATCATTGTTTTTGAAACACAAGCTACACCTACTGGAGTCCATAATGAATCAGATAAATTATTTCCAATATAAATTGTAAAAGTATTGTTGTAAACGGATATACAGAAATTCAATGTATAACCTCGAAAATTCAATTAACAACTTGCTAACGATTTAAATCCATTGAATTCCAGCAAATGAAAAAAAAATGCTCTCAATGTCAACGTCAAATATTGAAAATGTATAAAAGTGTGCATGCATGTAAATTTACCTGTCATAGAATGGGCGATCGACATTTCGATAGTAAACATTCAGGTAAAATTTACTTCTTCACACTGCTCCGATAGAATAAAAGTGCAAGAGAAATTATATATTGATTCACAATTGATATTTCACTTTTACGCTCCACTTATATCAAAACTGGGTGTTTACACTGGATAGTTGCGCCATTTTGGAATTTTATCCGGGGGGTTTTATTTTTACTCGCAAAAATTGACGACGATGATGGTGAAACGAGATTGTGGAGACACATAGTGAGCATATACACAAACTATAAATTTTTGAAATCCCTTTTCATTGTAGCGATAGAAGTGGTTCTCAACCTGTGCGATTTAACAACTATCGCCTATTGTAAATAACACAATTTTCAAATAAAACGAAATAATATGAAAAAATAACTTGAATTTAATATTATTGAAAACCATTTACTGAATTTTCACATAAGATTAATATCATATAGTATAATAAAATTTATTCATCAGCACAAAATAGTATATGTTTTACAAGATCGTGAAATATAACCTAAAAAATTATGTTACTTTCATTCTACATATAATCGCACAAGAGTGTTTATTGGCTGATGCGCAATAATACGTCGCATCAAAATGTATAAATCAACCAATGAGCGATCTCGTAGCCTCGATGGCGTCTCTATATTGCAGTAATATTTCCAATGAAGTTTGAATTGCGACGCTGTTGTGACGGCTACTACTCTGCTGCTGCATGTACATATAACTATAAAGGTATTATCCAAATATATATATATACATATATACATACGTATATACATATACATAACGTATATATAAATAATATTTATGTGTATGTATGTGTTGAACTCATCTACTACGCAACTTCCGCTATCTCGCTGCTGAGCAAAATGGACGCCTTTGTGTCTGTTTTCTTAATATTCACACTATAAATACAATTGAAGCCGTGTGAATGCATTATCAATCGAGATATGTTTATTTAATTACATAAAATATGTAAGTGAATAATGTATTGTGTATGATATTATTGTGTTTTAAATATAAATTGACAAAGTAACGAGCGTCCAATCAAGTAGGCCACAGCCACGGATGACAATTGAGAGTGGATATCTCATACTGAGGAAAAAGTTTTACCGTAAAAATTTATCTTTCACAGTTAAACATTTGTACACCTGTGATTATTAATGCATCATTGCTTTTGTGGATAATACATTGTATTGTACAATAATAAATTAATCTCCCGCCAAAATTGCAATTGGATATTTGCATTGAACAGCGTAAATAAGTCATTAATCGGGTAAGAATATAATTTGACACTAGACTTGATGAAAAAAAAAAAAAACATTTCGCAGTTATGTACTTCAATTGCATATGTAGTAGTGTTATATTCATATTTGAATGAGAATATAATTTATTTACATGATATTGAATATGTAATCAATGAAAAATTAAATTTTATTATATTATTATTTAAATCAAATCATATTTATATATACGTATATATATGTGTACATATAAATATGGTAGTGAAATGTAAATGTCGTTATTGAGATATTTAATGTTTAAAAGAAAATTAAACTCATTAGAATCTTTTAAATAGCAATGCTCATTGTGGTATATTGATTTACTATTTTGATAATATGTATTTAATGACTGTCATATTTTTGCATGATTATATTATATTGAATAAGCAAATGGGTTATTTAAATTAAATAAACTTTATCGAATGCGATAGTAAATGATAGTTAGTTATTTAATATTTGATGATTATAAATTTATTAATAATTTCAAGTAACTGTTTTTACATGTCACATCAGTGTGATTATGTAACGTTCGTATAAATTATTTTTGGTTAATATAAAAAAATAAGAATTCAAATTAAATGTGAATTTTTAAATTTACAAAATATTAATTTTATTATTTTTATTTTACAGAAAGGAAAATTACGCAATTAAAATGGATCGTTTATTACAAGATCCCAGAGCATCATCGAAATTCGGCTGAAATTTGGATTTTTCATTATGGGAACTTGAAAGAGACTAATAAGTTCCCTGAAATTGATTCAGTGTTAGTGTTTCATAAACAGATAAACTTTTCATTGAGTGATTTATACATATAATAATATCCCTGTACATACTTATGTATATATTTACATATATACGTACATAAATAGATATTACCATATATATATATATACATATATATATATTTATACGTAAATATATGCATACATATGTATATATACATATATATGTATATGATTATATATCTATTTATATGTACACATACGAGTGTAAATATTTTGTTGACATCGGCAGAAATCAACAGGTTGTGAAAATGTTTATCACTCAATGTTGGGGCAAAAATGCATGTAACAATTTTAGAACAATAATATTGATAAAGGACCACTGTTTACTGTGAGATAGTTTGTGCGTGTATGTGAAAATATAGTAAATATTTATTTAATAATATCTGGAGAATTGTGATAGAAAAAATTGTGAAAAGAACAAACAAGAACATATTTAAAGTGATTGAAAGTTGGAAACTTTGGAATTGATTTAAAGTATAAATAATATAGTTCTCGTCCAAGGTGTAATGCCAGAATTAATTAAAATCAAAATGAATGGGGTTATACCGAGTGTTCCAATCACTACCCTTGCTGGTATCGCAAGTCTGACTGACTTGCTACCGGAAATGCCCCTACCCACGCCACTACCGCAAACATTAACAAATAAATCATTATTATTTCATCCACGTGTTGCGGAGGAGGCGCATTTATTACTAAGCAATCGCGATGAAACATTAGCGCCGCAATTAATACAAGCATTATCACAAACATCATCAGACAATATTGAATTAAAGGATCAATATGTGAAAAATGATCAACAGCTTGAAACTGAGCAAAATGCTCCCGAATTATTGAAAGCTATTTTGGAGATAAATCCTCATGTATTTAAAGGACCACAATATAATTCACCGAGAAATTGGCCACAAAATACAACGCCATTGATGCATGCAAATCAATCGCCAGCTAATTATGGCCGTTTTTCACCTTCATATTCAAATTCATCAGGCTCAAGACAAACTCCACAAGGTAGTCCAGCGCATCCTGCAGCTGCACGTACTGTATTACCTCCACCAAGTGGTGGTATTGGACACGTTCAACATCCACGAATGCCATTGACACCACAAAATCATGCTGATGTATCACAAATGTCACCATTTGCTGTGCCTTCACCGTCACCACGTGCCACTGTTATCACTGAACAAACAAGAACATCAACAACACCACAACATATACAGGATGATGTTAATTGCATTAATCCAATAACAAATATGAATCCACATCAAAATATTTATTCACCAGCTCATATGAGTTCACCGAGCGCTGCATTAATGCAAGTTACAAATATGTCGCAGCAGCATCACAATATCGGTGGCAACTTGACGCCACAACATTCGATGCACATTACGTCGCCAATGCATTCTGGCATTCCAACGCAACAAATGAATATGAATATGAATCTTCAACAAACAATGTACGATCCAATGATGAATCAACAATTACATCATCATCATCACCATCAAATATCGACTAATCATACGATGGATCTTGTTAACCCTGTGCCAGATAATCCACAATTTTTACTTGATCCCGTATCTGGATTATCTGATATTGAATTGCCAATTGATAGCATTAATCCAAAGCCAACAGTTGACAATTTGATGCAACAGCATACGCAGCCGTCTGTTTACCCAAATCTCAATCCTGAGAGTGTTGCCAGTGCCCTAGATTCGGCATTAACATTACCTATTCATCATCATGAGCAACAAATACAACAACAATTACCACCACAGCAAGAGCTACCGCCCCCACAATTGTCCTCTCAACAATTGCCACTGCCACAACAACAATTAACACCATCACAACAATCTCAACAACAGCAACATCATCAGCATCATCATCAACATCACCAAGGGGGAGGAATTCATTTAACACTGTCACAGCAGCAGCAGCCACCACAGTCACACCACCAACAACTACAGACGCATCATCAACAGCATCTTCATCATCAATCGCAAGAACCCCAACCACATTCACAATTGCATCAAATGCAAGACCCAATTTTACTACAGCAACATCAGCCACAACAACAACAACTACAACATCTACAGCATCATCCATCCCAACATCTTCATCACATAAATGAAAATGTAATGAGGGATATGAGACTGCCAGGACAAATTGTGGAGCCTAAACTTAAGGAGCCCATTGTAATGTTAAACAGATTATCGTTATCTGATCAAGCATTAATGCAACAGAATTTGAATCGTTTTGGTGAAAATTCACCAAATCGTGCTGCTAAAATTAAATCAGACTCTGACAGTGATGGAGACATTGAACATAGTAATAAACATTTTAAAACACGTGCAAAAGAACGTCAGGTCCAGCGTGAAAAAGAACGAGTGGAGAATAAAAGAGGCGATGATAAAACTCGCAGGCGAAGAAAAATAATTGATGATAATGAGGATCATGATGATGATAATTATGAGGCTGGCGTTGATGCTGAAGAGGATGAGAAAAAAGACGAAATTGTATCACCAATAAAACCAAAAATTCGAAAAATTGAGAAAAAACTCGTGCCAGTATTGGCTAAACTTAGCGTTGATGAATTAATGGAAACAAATACGTATCAACGTTTCAATGTGACAATTGATACAATATTTGAAAATACAGAAGATTCAGCGACAATGGGAGATTTGGAGGACGATGGCGATGTTCCAGCAGAAATGCTCATTCCTAAATATCAATTGAATGATTTATGTAGAGAAGCGGCAAAATTAAAATCATTGAGGGCAATGGAATCGATACCAGCCGATAGACTTGTGAGATTATTAAATATATTGGAAAAAAATATTCGTGATGGTGCTAGAGTATCGCCATTGGCTGATCCTGATGACGATGTTGAAGAAAGTAAATTATGGATGCAACTAGCAATGGAAAGAGTATTACGTGCTGTTGATGCATCAGTTATTGCATTAAATATAATGACCTCACAAAATATGCCTAAAACTGTTTATCTTGAAGATGTAATTGATAGAATAGTAATCTTTATGAAATTCCAACTGCAAAATACAATTTATCCATCGTTCGATCCTGTTTATCGAATTGATTCGAAAAATAAGACTGATAATTTCAATGCTAGCGGTCGTAAAAAACGAAGTCACACAAAGGAAGTACGTGAAAAAAGTATTCTTGAAGTTTATAATAAAATGCTTGAACTTGTATCATTACTTGCGGATTTATTAAATATTCAAACGTTAACTGATACAAGTGTACTTCATGCATCAACACTGGGTGTTGCACCATTTTTTGTTGAATCCGTTAGTGATTTACAATTGAGTGCATTGAAACTCGTCACAGTAATATTCACAAAGTATGAAAAACATCGACGATTATTGCTAGATGATATTCTTGCATCAATAGCTAGATTGCCAAGTAGTAAAAGAAGTTTAAGAACATACAGGCTTAATTCTGAGGATCATATACAAATGTTAACAGCATTGGTATTACAATTAATACAATGTGTTTTAACATTACCAGAAAGTATCACGAGGCAGGATAAAAATACAACTAAAGATGATGAAAAAAAATCTATTCACGTTGACGCTGATGTATTGATAATCAGTAGGTATGATATGGCAACGAGATTGGCTGGTAATTTTTTGTCTGTATTTTTAAATAAATGCAGCAGTAAGGGTGCTGAAATTGATTATCGGCCATTATTTGAGAATTTTGTTCAAGATTTATTGACAACAGTTAATAAACCCGAGTGGCCAGCAGCCGAATTGTTATTGAGTTTATTGGGAAATCTTCTTGTTGGACATTTTTCCAATAAAAGTTCTGACATGTCATTGAGAGTTGCGTCTATTGAATATCTTGGTGTTGTTGCCGCACGATTAAGAAAAGACGCTGTCAATTCACAATGTAAATTGTCAACAATTGATCAAATAGTTCGTGATATAAAAGCGGAACAGCAAAAAGATGCAGATTTTGAACAAACAACGGATGTTATTGGTCTTGGTGAAGACGAAGAGCGTACAATGTTTTTACAGAGAGTATTGCTCGATCATTTGGCGGTGAATGGCACCAAGGATCCATCGTTAATATTTGCACGACATTTTTATTTAGCACAATGGTATCGTGATTGTGCTGTAGAAAAAACACGAGTTGGTCAAATGAAAAATACACCAGTTAAAAAATTACACAAAAAACATAAATCGAAAAAGAGAAATAAACATATGGGTACAGATGATGAGAGTGATTCACCAGTAGAGGAAACAGATCCCGATGAAAATGACAATAATGAACAGAGGAATTCACAGGCCTATCGAATTATTGAACAGAAAAAAAAATTCATCGTTAATTCAATCCGTCCGTGTAGTTCGGCAACAAAACCCGATATATTACAAACATACATTGATTATAATTCTGCTGAATTAATATCACAATATCTTGCATCGAAACGATCATTTTCACAGAGTTTTGATAAATATCTAAAACAAATACTTCAAATACTCACTGAACCGTCAATTGCTATTAGAACGAAAGCAATGAAATGTTTAACGATGATTGTTGAAGCGGATTCAAGCGTTCTTGCACGTGGTGATATGCAAATGGGAGTGAAACATTCATTCTTGGATCATTCAACGTCAGTGCGTGAAGCTGCTGTTGATTTAGTTGGTAAATTTGTGCTGAGTAGACCTGAGCTCATTGATAAATATTATGATATGCTTTTATCAAGAATACTTGATACTGGCGTAAGTGTGCGAAAACGAGTAATAAAAATACTCAAAGACATTTGTGTGGAGTGTCCGAATTTTCCAAAAATACCAGAAATATGTGGAAAAATGATTAGACGTGTAAATGATGAAGAAGGCATACGGAAATTAGTAATGGAAGTATTTCAAAATATGTGGTTTACACCAGTGAGAGAACGACCCACAGTTGACTCTGAGGCATTACTAAGAAAAGTAATGAATATAACTGATGTTGTAGCGACAAATAAAGACATTGGATTGGAATGGTTTGAACAACTGCTGGTAAGTTTATTTAAGCCAAAGGAAGACAAAGATGATAGCACAAAATTACAATCAGAACCACCACGTGCATTGTTGACTGCATGTAAACAAATTGTCGATTGTTTGATTGAAAATATTTTACGATTGGAAACAACGAATACGGATATGAGCCGTGAAAATGACGGTAAAAAGGGTTCATCACAGCGACTCGTTGCTTGTTTAACGACCCTCTATTTATTTGCTAAAATACGTCCACAATTATTGGTAAATCATGCGAGTACATTGCAACCGTATCTTGGTTTACGATGTCAAACACGTGGTGATTATCAAATAATAAGTAGTGTTTCACATACATTGGAATTAGTTGTACCATTAATGCAACATCCAAGTGAAACATTTTTGGCGCAATTGGAGGAGGATTCTGTTAAATTAATACTTCAACATGATAAATCTGTTGTAGCTAGTTGCCTATCATGTTTAGGTTCAATTGTCAATAATGTCACGAGAAATTTCAAACTTATTCGTGACTGTTTTAAAACATATTATGGCAATATGACGGAATACAAATCATTATATGAAAAAAATCCAAATGATCCAAGATTATTAAGTTCACGACCGCGTTTTAGACGAGCATTATTCACTGTTGGTTTATTATTACGACATTTTAATTTTACTGATCCCGAAGTTATTGAAGGATTACCGGAAAATATTAAGGATCAAGTTTTCGAAACATTAAGTTACTTTATGAATCAACATAACGATGATATACGTCATTATACATTAACAGCGATTGGCTCACTTTGTATTCGATATTACGAATTTATGATGATGCCTGAACTTAAAGAACTCTATCATGATTTATTAACATCAGAGACTGCATTAGTCAATATGAAAATACAAGTTTTAAATAATATTGAAGTTTATCTGCAAGAAGAGGAGAAAAGAATGATTAAACAAGATCAAGAATGGGCAAAATTATCAAAACAAGAGAATTTAAAAGAAATGGGCGATGTATCATCGGGTATGGCTAGCACTGTTATTCAATTATATCTCAAAGAAATTCTCGAATCATTCCTACATTCTAATATACATGTACGTCGATCTGCGCTAAGAGTTATTCAATTAATTCTTGCGCAAGGATTGGTGCATCCTGTTCAAATTGTTCCATATTTAATATGTATGAGCACAGATTGTGAAAAAATGGTGAGTCACAGTGCAGACAAACAGTTACAAGAAATTGAAAAAAAATATCCAGGTTTTATTCATATGAAATCACAATTTGGAATTAAATTAAGTTATAGATTGCAAAAAATATTGCAAAATGACGTGACTGTTCGAGGAATGCGTGTAACTGAGGGTGAATTTCCATCAGCATTAAATGGATTTTTATATACAATATTGAGAAATACAAAACAACAACGACGTGCTATTGTACTTTCATTTTTAAAGCAATTCGATGAGTCTGCTAAATCAAGTCTGTCACAAATGTTATATTTGGCAGATAATCTTGCATATTTTACATATCAAGTTCAAGATGAGCCACTCTTTATTATTCATAATATTGATATTATTATTTCAATGTCTGGAGAAAATTTACTGCAAGCATTTAAAGAGGCGCTATTACCAAAGAATACTGGTGTTATTACTGGTAGTGGTGGTGGTGGAGTTGAGGGCGGTAGTAGTAGTGGTACTAGTACCAGTGCAGATCAACATCAGCAAGAACAAAATCCAAATCAACCCATGCCAATTCAACCAATTATTTATGGACCCGATGGACAGCCAAAACCAGTCCAATTATTATCTACACTTGAAGATGAAGAGGACGATGAGGATGACGACGAGGCAATTATGGCTCGATTGCCTGAGGATACCTCATTATTACGAGAATATATTACTGCAAGTCAGGGTTTTCTATTATTATTAACATTACGACAACATTTAAAAGAGGTCTATGGCTTTTCAGATGCTAAAATTGGTCAATATTCACCATCAGAATCAGCTAAAGTATATGAAAAAGCTGTTACGCGTAAAAGTAATGTCAATTTCAAACCTAAAGCAACATTAGCTAAATTACAAGAGGGTGGCAATAATCGTGAACTCGATGATAGTGAAAGGAAAAAGCTCGTTGCTGAATATCTCGATTTTAAACAATTAATGATCAAATTCGATCCTAAAGAGACAGATGAAGAACTTGCGGATGGTGACACAACGAAAAATCTTAATGTTGATCCAACATTGGTTTCACGTGTACCAATAATGGGTATAGATCATCAAAGTAAAGTTGGTCATCAATTAAACACTGATGATGCCAACGCAACTCATCCATTAAATATTAATCAATCACAACTACAACAACAACATCCGAATAATTCTGTTAATATAATCCAAACACCGACGACAATGCCGCGAGTGCCCAAACTCACGATACATGCTCATCCTGAAACAAATAAAGAACATCGAAAGCATCGCACGCACAAAACGGACAAAGTGAAAAAAAATAAAAAGAAAAAACGGAGAAGAATTTCTGATAGTAGTGATAGCGGGGACGATTGCAGTGATCCAGACTACATGGTTTAATAAGTGATGTGGGTATGCATGTGAGCATGCATGCGTGTGCATTTGTTCATTAGTGCTAGTGACATTAGGATTCAAGATAATAAAAAAGTGAATGGAAAGATTAACATTGAAGAAAAAAAAAATAGACAAACAAATTAAGTTTTTTTTTCCCCCTCAGTGTCGATTTCAGTGGCAGACACTTTGTCACCATGTGTACAGAAATATAATTAAGTTTGCGCATTGAAGATGGACAAATTGAAAGTGTGTTTACACGTAAAAACATTAATACAAAACTAAACAAAAATACGGAAAAAAATAAAGTGATGGAATTAATCAGTGATGAAAAATGTATGAATGTGTATTATGATCCGACTGTAATATTTAACGATAAAAATATAACTTGAAATTGGTAAAGGAACTTGGTATAGTCATGATCTATTCTTTTTTTCTCAAAGTTGTGATAATGTATGATATTATAAAAATGTTACCGATAACAGGCGAAATAATTAATTTATATATTAATTTGGTCAAATCGGAAAGTTAATAAAATATCCATTACATGAATGCATATACATGCGTATAAATAAATAAATATAAATCACTATGTGTGTATAGTAATATTTTTTTTATTGATTGAATAATACAATTAATTTTCTAATATTTTGTTTTCATTAGATCAATACCAAGTTCCATGTTCGAGAGGCCAATAATAATAATAATAATAATAATATGAAAAATTGAAAAGAATAAATCAATTAAATAAATAGCAATCATTTCGCCATATTAAAAAAAAAATGGTGTTCAGGGTTTCGAATTTTTTATCTTTCTTTTTTTCATCGCGTTTCTATTAATATTTTGAAGATAATGCAGCCCAGATGTACATGAAAATATCGTACAGTTAAAGTAGATGAATAATCAGTTAAATATTGCCCTTAACGTTAATAAAATAAAAAGACATGTATAATAATATTATGCGATAAAGACCGTGAAACTTATATATACATTGAATCAAATGTTTGTAATATGTGTACATAAGAATTTTCAACTAAAAGTATATTATTTTCTTACAAATTATATAGCAATGACACACTACGAAAATAAAAGAGAAAAAATAACGGAAAATAAAAAAACCAGACGAAGAAGAAGAGGTATTACATCATAAAATTTTGTTATAAAATTTAGTATTTATTATTCACAAAGTTCACATTGTCTGATTAGATAGTTTTGCTGTGTGCAATTAAGTTGGAATGTATAATTGACATAGCAATGTAACAAAACCAACTCAATTTTAACGTGAAGCAATAGAAAATATAGCAAATAAATAATCATATTTAAAGCATCCAGATTTAATGGAGGAAAAAATAAATAAAAATGTTTATTAACAATTTATGAGGTGATAAGCAAATTCGAAATTGTAGAGTGATCATAATTTTTATTATTGTTCATTGTTTATCAGATTAATAAATGCAAATGAATGAATAAATATTTCGGCTAAAATTCGACAGGACAAAAATGATTATTTTTCGTTGGAATTAAAATTTCACATTAATAAATGACAATGCATCACGTGGATGAAAAATGAAGTTACTAAAACAGTTTGCAGTAGCAATAAATTATATCAATACGTAATTGTGAGTTAATTATATGCTGATTTTCATCGTATAATTTTATATTTATGTATATTGTATCTATATTTTTGTTCGTGTATGTTAAAATAATTTCTACAAAAAGTTAAATTCATTACAATGTACGCACACTGACATAATTATTCATGCATTTTTAATGACAACGCATCGATTTTTTTATATTTATTTATTACTATTACTATTTTTTCGTTGATTTATTTGAAATCTCACCACTAATAATCCGTTCTATCAATACGCTATTATACACAAATAATAATCTAAATGATGATACAATAAGAGATTTAATAATGGCGAATAAAAATTAGAATTTTCATTTATATTATATCAATACATTGAAGATGAAATGAAATAACAAAAAATTATAAAAAAATCGGCCACGATACATAAATGAATCGCACGGAGGGTTTTCGACTGTATAAATTTTCATGTGTACATATTGATGAAATGCAAATTAAACTAGATGAAAAAACTAATAAAATAGAATAAAAAAAAAATTAAATAATAAATAAAATAAATAGAAGTAAAATACACAAGGAGGGGATAATACAAAAACAATGGAATTACATAATAATTGTAACAAAAAAAAATACGCATTTTCTCTTTGTTCATAAGAGAGTGGCTCTCGACGAATGAGACTCACAGCCGCTTTAATTTTACACTTTACCGTTCATTGCAATTGACTTTTACTAAACTAAGTAAACGGTAAAAATGAAATAAATATATTTCTACGTATAATTAAACTAATAAGAAGTTTATTCATAAAAATAAAATTATTAATTAGGCGCAACATGAATCGTGCGACATAGAGTTCACTTTACTATACGCGCACTTTATTTTGCACGATACTAATGCGCGCTTTGTATCATAACATTTAATGTATCAGCTATGTTTTTTGTATTTGATCATCTAATGAAAGACTATCAATTGAATAAAGGAAAGAGATGGTTAATAGAAAGTATATTATATATTTGAGTAAAGCTGTCAAGTGTTAATATTATCCATAACGCCGAGATTAAAAAGTTTTTCGTGTCTAGAAATACCTAAGCGAAAAGAATGATTTATAAAGCTAAGGGAAATAATTAATGAATAAAAAAAAACAAATAATGGATAATGTTGTTTTGGGTAAGACTTAACGCTCGTTTACTCATAACTTATTATGTACATCGTTTGAGAGAAAGAGATAAAAAGAAAAGAAAACCGAATGTTCATAAAGAAAAATAAACATAACCATATATCGAAGAATTGTTTATTCTTTCCTTTACCTTTACAATATTAAAAAACTTATTTAGTTAACAATTTTCATTCATCGTATTTTATTCATTGATTTATTTAAGAAAAAAAAATATATGTATATTGTATTGATATTTATTAATAATATTTTTTTGTTTATTAATCAGATACTTTTACCAATTAATTGATTGATTGACGACATTTCTGAATGTGACATTGGTTTTAACATTAGTCCAGGCACTGGTGGATCACGTTCCAGATCACGTAATTCATTTACCTTTACCCTCAAATCGCTACGCAATTTATTTATTGCAATGTCACATTCTCTTTGATCTACAAAATAAATTTATAAATTATATAATCATTTAGTTTTATAAAAATGCTTATTTATTTTCAAATCAAGTTAACCTTGAACAAGCAATTCCTCAGTGTCCTTTGCAGACATTTTGATTAAAATTGGTCCCAATGTAAGCCAACATTTTTTATTTGTTTGTTTTTGAATAGCACGCATACCAACTCTGTCGTCATTTCGTCTTTTATCTAATGCAACGATTTCCTGTCGATCAGTGAGTATTTCTCCAGCTTTTTCCTCAACTGCTTGAAGATGCTCCAACATTAGCATTTGCTCCTTCATCGTCTGTAACAAATGAAAAAAAAAAACACAATTTGTCATATGACTATTAAAACAATATAAACCTGATATTTCATAAATTAATAGTAATTAATAAATGTGATATAATTTACTCACATGTTAGAAATAATATTTATCTCATTGTATTACATGAAAATTCATAATACTTCGACGTATTTAAATTTTTATAAATTTAATACTCAAGATAATGCATGACGTATCGCGATTTCTTTTCTGCGTTCACGTCTCCTCAACTTTTCACGATCTCTTTTACATGTGTACATTTTGATATTATTTTTTACATTTGATTGACTCGTATAACAAACAGCATTCGTATCGCCACTTTGAAAATGTGTTACTCTCGCTTGAGCATTTGATTTGTGACCCAAACCTTTTCGATCTCGTTTCAGTACAGTTTTTACTGGATATTTTAATCCACTGCCTGATGGACCAAGACCTTTGCTCTTTTCCCAACCATTATTTACCATAATTTGATAGCCTCTATTTTGTGGTGATATTCCATAAATAGGATCTGGTAACTTTGGATTTGTATTAAATATATGAAGTACAGATGCTTCATGTTCTTTCACGTTTGTTTCTTTGAATGTTGCTTTACAAATTGAACAATAAAATTCATGCATTTTGTAATTATTTACTTGGCATTGTTCATTTTTCTCAACCAATTTCTTTGCTGTTAACAAATTAATACTTCTAGAATGATCTTTTTTCCGTGCTAATTGTAAAGCCGTTAAGCCAGATTTGTTTTTGTAATCTTTATTGGCACCCAGTTTTAATAAGAACTCGACGATTAATTCATTGCCACAATATGCTGCGGACATTAGTGGTGTCCATCCATAATTATCCACGATATTTACATTCTTATTAGTTAAATTATTTTGTAGAAATTTTATATCTCCGTCTTCAACAGCTTTCAATATTTTATTTGCATCAATTTTAGACGAATTGTAAATATTTGTTTTACTCTTTACTTCATTTATACCACACAATGATCTTGATAATCCTTTAATTTTTTTATCACTTTTGGATTTTTTTGCGTTATTAAATTTTTCTAGTGTATTATTAGCATTTATTATTGTTTCATAAGCAATTTTTGCCTCATCTCCATGAAAATTCAATTGATCATTATATTTGGCAGTGGTTTTACCAGATTCACAATCACCATTGGTTTCTCTAACGAAAATTTTCCAAGTTTTATTTTCTGGATGATAATACATGTTTGATGTTGCAACAGCCATTTTTTTAATTTATTTAAAAATTATCCATGCAATATTTAATTGCAATTATTTTTAGTAAATAACCTCTAGATATATACAAATATTTTCAACATATGATTTTATTTTTAATCAAATTCAACATATAAATGGAATATATTGTGACTTTAAAATAGAAAACATAACCTCTTTCAACTTACATTTGTCGCGAATATCACAGTATTTCAATCGTAATTTTTTTTTAATAAAAAATATAATATTCAAATGTTTATAACTCTCAACACTTTCTAAAAAAAAAAAAAAAATTTTTATCAAGAAAGCAAAAATGTGTAAGGAAAAAAACCCTTTTCAGCCCTCTGTAGGCAAACGCCATAATCATTAGTATACATATGTAAGTATTATTATAATTATCAAACTGATACGCATAACCTAACTTAATTCCTTTTATTAGTAAGCACTTTTGTACCAATTAATAAATCAATATAATTGCATTATTTCATCACTCAAATTTTGATTTTAATTCATTTCATATTAACCATCTATTATTACAATTGAAAAAATACATAAAATATTCTATTTGAACTGAATACATACATATAATTTGTAATTTGAATGCTTGGGCGCCATCTGGAGAATAAACGAACATTACCGAAAAATATCGAATCAAATCGATGCACATATATATGATAGGATTGTGGTGTAGTAAGTTTTCCGTTTCCTCAAAGACGCCCATTGTGTTCTAAATGCTGATTCTATATGGCCGCCATATTGTGCGTGGTATGACCACGAAGAATTATTGACTGTGAATTAAACGCCATTGTGTGAAATATTCATCTGAAATAAAGTATTAGACTGTTAAAATACATGCAACAGTGCAGTACGAATCAGATATTCATCATAAATTAGTGCTAAATATATCAGCAAGAGAATTTAATACTTCAATTGAACATAAAATTATTCCACGAGGTAAAAAACATAAAGTATATATAGCATGTAATTCATAATGTACATACATATTATATTAATTTGGTATTTCGCTATAAATTTCAAAAATAAATGTCATTTATTACCATCATTCAAATATTATTTCAATTCTCAATTGTCTAATTGAGGAAGACTTTAAAGACAATTTTTTTCTTTTTTTTTTTATGTAATTATTCATATTTTATTGTCAATTGGTTGTATTGCTGACATATTTGATAACATAGATTGTTATGTACTTAACAAAGTCCTATGTTTTCACAGATGTTTTACAATTAATGAGCCACGTGAAAAAAAATATACATATCATTACATGAATATATGTCTATATATTATTTTTCATTGTATTGCGTAAAGTTTTAATGTTATTATTTATAGTATTTCAAAATTTTAAAGACTACTCGATTGCACTTTTAATTTTTTAATTTTAAACAAACTTCAAGTCTTTATTTATTCTCGATGATTTTATTCCATTAAATAATTATTTAATAATTATATTAAATGTACATCATCATTTAATAATTGTAATGAAAATTATTTCTGAAGTACTCTAGAAGTTTATTCATAGTTACTCAAGCATCTTACGTTCAATCATAATAAATAACGTCAATTATATTTGTATCATAATAAAATTAAATTCCATCTCTAAATTAATTACAATTTAAAATTAATAGATAGCATCATGATTTCACTCTTCATTCATTGTTATCCTCATTTTTTTTGCTTACATATTTATTGCATTATTTCATTTAACTTTCAATTGTAAATTATGAAATTAAAATATTCCTGTTTTAATTTATTACAGGTGCATAAAATAAATGCAAATCTAAGATATGTATAACAACAATATGGATCCATGGGATCTGGGTTATGGCCCAGATAGACGAAGCCACAATCCTGAATACAATGATTATCGTGGTGAATATCGGAGTAGTAGATCACCACAAGATTATGGCGAACATCGTGATATTGTAGATCATCGTGAGAAGGATCGCCGAAGTCCAGAATACAGGAGCCACCGACGTGAACGTGATCGCGATCGTTCGCCACGCGATAGACGCGACCGCAGCAGAGAAGATCGTGATAGAAATTATCGCGACAGGGATGATCGTTACAGTAGTCGACAAAGAGATCGTGATTCATCTGAGCGCGATCGTGATCGTGAACGTTCAAGGCGTGATCGTGATAGAGAACGTGAAAGAGATAGACGTGGTAAACGTGGCGATGATCGTGATCGTGAACGCGATGACGATCAAAGTCGCGAAAGTTTGGATTTTGAGCATGATCATGGCCATACATATGGCTCATCAATGGAAGGTGTCCACTACAAGTCACAAACCCCAAACAACACCATTATGATACGTGGACTCGCGCAGCATATTACCGAAAATGACGTAGGTTGTCAAAATATTGCGGCCTGTGTTGTAATATATTTAATAAGGCCGAGCGTGAGATGATTAATTCGTTTCCATAAAAACATGGATTAAAATGTATATCATTATTATGTGTGTGTGTCTGTGTTTATCACAGGTGCGGCAAGACATCCTCAATTGTGGTCTCATGCCTAAGGACATTCGGTTGATACGAAAAAAAGATACAGGTAACTATTTATTATTTTTATACAAATATTTTTTATGTATTTATAGTTCATTTATTCATTATTCGTGTAATTCCGGCTATTATTTAATAAATGAAGAGCTTTTCATATTATATGAATACATAGTATATGAACAAATTGACTGCAGTAGAGTTTACAGTTATTCTGCTTTTACGTTATTTTTTTCTTTGTTTTGATTTGTTATTATCATTGTTAGTTTAGTGGTTTATTCCGATTCGCTTTATTTGAGGTAAGTTTTAAATGTGAATTGGAATAACAAATGGTCATAATTATTCTGTAAATTGTGTCGAAATTAAAATGTATTGAAATAACAGTTTTTATTTATTTTCAATTTAGTTTGAGAAAATCAATGAGATATAAATGAAATTTTAATTATTTTTTGAAATGAAATTTTTTTTCTGCTCTTTTTTTTATTTTGTTCTTGAATATTAAAAATTAAATGAATAACCGACACGATAGCACAGAAGATGATCATTGAAATTATCGACGAGGTGAATCTATAATGATTCATCCTGTTCGTCGATGTGAAGGTATATACATAGGTAAAAAAAAATGGATAAGAAAAACGAAAGGGAAAGAGAGAAGTGGTGTCAATAATGAAGAAAAAGAAATCTTAACGCTTCGTACTGAAAGTCGATCTGTCAATGGTTGGTGCTGTGATTGCCTGCCCTCTCAGAGTAGAGAAACCCCAGGCAATAACGTGGATTAACTCTGGATCTGTGTGTATTTGCTCTGTATAGGTGCTTCGCGAGGTTTTGCATTCGTCGAGTTTAACGCGACACAGGAGGCCGCACGGTGGATGGAGATGAAACAGGTAGAATGAAGTTCAAGTCCATGATAATCAACCGATGCGTTGCCCACACACGTGCCAATTCAACGGCCCCTCCCAAATGGTGGCTAAATGGCACGGTAAAGCCGTCCAGTGGCCTCTCCTCTGGGCCATGGCTGTTCTCACATCTATCAAAGGCTACTTTAATCTACCTTACCTTATTTATTTACTTTATCTAGGAACTTCCACTCCACCTTCCTCAATCATCTCACACAATTTTTTTTTTATTCATTCGTTAATTCAATTATTTAGTGGTTTATTTATTCAAATTTAACTTGCTCATGTTTTTCCATTCACTTTTTGTCCGGGTGATATAGATGTCATACTTACTTGCATTATTTTTCTCTATCGCGTTTTATTAATGTAACTTGAAAAAATATAATTTATGACGATACATTACAAAATGAATTATTTAATATTTTTGTGCATAACGGAATATATATATTACACACATTTGTTTTGATTATATTTCGTTTTTTGAATTGTTACAATTTTTGTTTTATTTTTTGATCAATTTAGTAAACAAATAATGAATGATATTTTCGGAAGTAAATTTTTGGCATATTAAATTCTCATCAAATCACGCGATCCTTGTTAGGTATAGAATCCTCCACACACACACACACACACATATATATATATATTCACAAAATTACTTTATTTATCTATAGATTGATTTATTTATTCATGATTTTTTTTTCTTTCAATTCAAGAAAGGTATAAAAAAGTTAAGATAATGTATGTAGATTAATATATATATATATATGTTTATATGCAAACAAATATATATATTTATATATAATTTCTTCAGCAAGAGACAAATTTAAGGGATAAAATCAGAGGCCTACGAAAAACACTGAACGGGATAACACTAAAATTCTGTGTTTCAGGGGGTCCTGATGTTACAAGATCAATATCGCGCCTTGATGCAATACAGTATACCAAAAGATTGTCATGTGGATAAACCACCGTCAAAAAATACACAAGATTGGCATTGCGTTAAGGTTGGTTATTAATTTTTAAACAAATAATTCATCTTAATTGAATATAATAAATAATTATAATTTATTTTTATATTATTAAAATTTCAGTGTGGAGCTCACAATTTCAAGAGACGTGAAACATGTTTCAAATGTTCGGCGTCACGGGCTGAGAGTGAAGAGGGCGGTGAGGGCAGTGATGAAATAAGTCCACATCCAACAAATACAGTTTTATTGCGTGGTCTTGATGTGCTAACAACTGAAGATTCAGTACTTCAAGCAATGAAAAATTTATCGTCAATGCCCATTCGTAGTATTCGCATTGGACGTGATACATTGACAAATACATCGCGAGGCGTTTGCTATTTAGAAATGGCCAATGTTGTTGATGCAATGTATTTACATACTGCTTTATGTAAACAAGGATTATCAGTTGATGGACGTAATGTTGAAGTGGCATATTGCAAATTGCATCAAGTTAACCATACAAATTTATGGAAATCTGTTGATAGTCAACCTCAACGTTATACATTAGATGATGTAACACAGTTAGCAGAATATAGTGCGAATATGTATGCAAAAACACCAGCACAAAAGGCACATTATTTACAATATTACACTCAATATTATCAAAATCAAATAATGCAAGGTTCATTGATAACATTGCCATCGCTTAATCAAACTGATCGTGTCAATGCTGCCGCTGCTGTTGCACAGTCAGCAATTCAGCAACTTCAAGCGTCACGTAAAATAAGTGACGCTGAGGAAATGAAAATTAGACCAACACCAACAGCACCCAGCAGCACAACATTGGCGAGTGGACGTGTACCAGCACACGCTAATGATGGTAAAGCTTATTGTAAGTTAATATAAATGATTTCCCATGAGTTCAATTTTTTTTTTATTATGCAATTAAATTTTATATTTTTTATATTTTTTTAGCTATACCTGACGTGAGTACTTATCATTATGACGAGTCATCAGGTTATTATTACGATCCAAGTACAGGATTGTATTATGATCCGAATTCACAGTACTATTACAACAGTCATACGCAACAATTTCTTTATTGGGACGCTGAATCGTTGTCCTATCAACCAGCAAAAGTAAAATTAAATACATAAGTTTGTGTTTTTTTTTTCTTTCGTTCATTATTTATTAATCTATCTGATATTATTTGTAGTCAAATACTGGTGGAGTTCTTGGAGTAACGGGAGCTGCATCCACAGCAGCAGTCACTGATAGCTCGGGACAAGCATTCAATAACGTCAGTGCCTCAACATCATCGGCGACCCAAGATCCATCGAAAGATGATGATAGCAAGAAAAAAGATACAAAACAGGATAAGGTTAAGGTGGCAAAAAAAATTGCCAAAGATATGGAACGTTGGGCTAAAACATTAAATCAAAAGAAAGAAAATGCCAAGAGTTCATGGAGCTCAGAATTTTCTAGTAATGAGAGTTATCAAGGTGGCGTTGGTAGCGGTGCGGCTGATGCTGGTTATGCAATATTAGAGAAAAAATCAATTATTAATTCGTATCAAGAGGAGGAAGATCCTGGAAGTGGAAATGGATTGGTGGCCGCTTATGGCGGTGGCAGTGATACAGATGAAGAAATTGAGGATGTACAACAGGAAGAGCGTCAACATACTGATTGGATAAAATTAGCATGTTTACTGTGCAAACGACAATTTCCAAATAAAGAAGCATTGACTCGACATCAACAATTGTCTGATTTGCATAAACAGAATCTTGAGAGTTGGTATAAAGTACGTGGATTAGATCCAAATGATCCACAGCAGAGAAATAATAAGTATAGAGATAGAGCAAAAGAACGTAGAGCTAAGTATGGTGAACCAGATCCACCACAGCCAAATAAATTGAAAGAAAAATATTTAAAGACACGCGTGGAAGAAGTGGCAGTTAATTATGAAGAGCCAACTCGTGCAGGCATTGGTTCGGATAATGTTGGCAATAAATTATTGCAGAAAATGGGTTGGAGTGAGGGAATGGGTTTGGGTAAAACTAATCAAGGACGTACAAGTATTATTGAAGCTGAAAGACGAGTGCCAACTGCAGGTCTTGGTGCTAAGACTTCATCTTATAGTGCATTACCAGGTGACACATACAAAGATTGTGTTAAAAAAATGATGTACGCACGCTATCAAGAATTATCTGATACGTAATACTAAGTTTTTACTCATTTAAATTATTTTATGTATTCAATAATACATAAAATTGTATTTTTTTTTATCGGAATTATTATCATTTTTATATTCTCGTGCGTAGAAATTCAATCGGAATTATTTTATTTATGAAATTAGTTGGAGAGTAGTAGAAATTGTTAAAACCAAACAAATATTGCTTCTTTCTTTAATTAAATATTATCAATATCGGTATTTATATTCTATTTTCTGTTCAATCAACTTGAAATTCGATCTATTTTCTTTCAACGGTTAGTGATGACAGTAAATAAATTGGATGTATGGTTTATTGAAAGAAATTTTGCACAGAATTTATATTTCTCAAACGGAAATATTTCCATGAATATGCAATTTATAGGAGATATTTCAGCATACAATTACTATTTTTACGTATTACAGTATAGCGCGATAAATTGATAAAATCACATTTACGTTCGTGCAAAAGAAAATATACTAATAGCTCCAGTAATGAAATAATGAATCATTAATTTATAAGTGCTATCATTGCTGAATAGACATAGCGATAAAAGACGTTATGATGTATAAATATTTTATTAATATTCTGCAATAGTTGTTAAATAGCAAATGCAAAAAATATAAGCAAACAACAAAACACATTTATCCAATAGATATAAATAAATAAATACATCAAAATAGATTACTAATCCAGCCATTGGACGCTGGTATTTATTTAAATTATAATCACATCAATATCATCACTTGTATATGTTTAATATTCTTTAAAAACCATTGGTGAATTTTACAATATCTGTATTACGATATAATCAAGTTATTTGCAAGATGTCTGCGTGTGTATGTATGTGTGTGGGTGCACGTGTACGTATAATTTCGGCGTACACATTTCACCATACTAATCTACACAATATTTTTTTAATGTAATTTTTTTGCTTCTATTAAATATAATGAAAATTGACATTTTTTGCAATATAAATAAAATTTTCTGATCATTCTTATAATATTCATTTGTTTTTTTTTTATTTCACATTATAACAATAGGTGTATTTGGGGACTTGAGCAAATAGCTATAAAAAAAAATGTGATAAACATAAACATTTAACAATGCCTAGAAATACATACAGTCTGTTCATCTATATTATTGATATGAGTTAATTATAATAAAATTTGAGGTAAGTATTTTTAATATACCATTATGCATTAAATTATCAGTTCTTTTCTGAGATTCGACGTACATTAAAATAAATATAATGTGCGTCTAATACTAGTTTATTACAATTTGATGAGATTTCAGTATTATTATTTATTTACAACTTAAAAATTTGAGTCTTTGCTTTAATAAATATATTAATTCATCCTATAAATATAATCGATACTTTGTGATTTTATGAGAATGTAAGTTATTAAAGACAACTAGTAGGAAATAAAATATCAAAGAACACAATGAAATTATGAACTTGATCAAACGATGCTCGTTAATATTTTATAAATTAAATTAAATTATAACAAAATTTGTACTCAAGCTCTAAGTCTGACATGTTCGATGACTAATACACTTAAATGCTACTAAATCTCATTTTCTCTTTTGTTCTATTTATTATTAAACATCTGCCAGTGTCCAGGAGTATAATGGACGCAATTCATGATCCAAAACTTTATATTCTAAATTATTAATACCATCTGAATCGTATTGACGTGCGCCATTTTTTAAATTCTCATAGCGTGCACTATTTGGTTTTTCCTTTTTGTGTGTTAACATAAAATATTGCGCTACATCTGGTCCAAAACGAGTTATCTGTAAAATGAAACATGAATTAATTGTATCAGATGAAACAACAAAATGTAATTTTACAATTTATAAACAAGACTAAATAAAAAAATGAATTTTAAATAAATACCTGAAGACCTCGGTTCTGTAAGCGACCAAAAAAATCATCATCTTCACCACCCCATCCATAAAATATATTGGAAAATCCATTAACTTTTTCAAATTGTGCTCGTGTTAATGCTATTGCACCACCAAAGAGACCTGCATATGGCAAATTGTACCTGAATGTATTTACACTAGAACTCATATGTCTCGGCATTTTTGTACATGCATAAATATTGTCAGGGTTTTGTGGTATTAAATCAATATCTTGAAATATAAAGCAATGAAAATCATTGACTTTTGTTGCTTCCTTGTAACCGACATTGAATAATTTAGCTCGATTAAATTCACGTACTGGACTTTGTTCAACAACAAATATTCTATAATCCAAATTTTGTCCCTGTAGAAATGGATGTATGTAATTCATAAATATATTTAGTTGTTTTTTCCTATTGCGATATGGTAAAATTATTGCAACATTGAACATTGAACGACAATTTTGTGGTTTCCATTGTCCACCAGGTAATATCCCAAGTCTTCGTGCCATAACAACAGGATCTTCACGAGGATTCTCTTCGGGATAAAATAATTGTGATGATTTCCGTCCATTAATAGCAACCAAACATGAATTATCTTTATGATCAAATGATTTTTCAAGTTCATCATATATATTTTCAGTCTTAATGAAATTATAATGTGTTGCAAATCTATCTGGGTGTAGACAATACCACAAAATTATAATTGTTGTAATAAAATATGATACCCCACGTGCATAACCGTAAAAAAATGATGTAAATTTTTTCAAAAAATTTATAAAATTCCTCGACATTTTATAACCTTATTTTTTACAATTTTCATTAAACACTCAACACTTATTATAATTAATAGAAACACAAATAAATGTACACATTATTTTTAAATATGAATACTTTGAATTCGCGCCATTTGCAATAAAAAAAAATTTTTTTCCTCACAATTATTTCACAAGAACGATAAATATGCTTATTATTATTATTAGAAAATGGTGAAAAAGAGAAAGTTATGATCTATACTATGCTATTTTACATATATGAAAAATATATATCTATATGTAATATAAATGAAAACATATACATATATATATGAAACAATTTTCGCGGGAGAACATTAGAATTTTCAAATTCTCACATTAACATGCGTTTATAAAGACATTTTTTTTTTATTTATATAACTGCATTCAAATAGAAAATTAATATTCAATACAGTCAATAAAAAAAGAAATTAAATTGAGTCTTTATGTGGAACAATACTCATATACATTTGATTAATGAATATTTGATTACTCACGAAAGCATGACCGATTTTATAGACACAATTAAGAAATGAAATATGTATTTTTCATTATTGTTTTACAATTTAAATCAATCACGTCAAAGAATGACTCGTTTATTTTATTAAATAAAAATTCATAGAATCAAAGGTAAACAAATTTTTAAAATAAATATTATAAACAAATTATATACCCTTCAACCAAACAACCATTATATTTATTTCAACAAGCGCATTTTAATTGCACATAATGTTAAATATAGCACATACACATGTACATATATTTACATACATATATATTATTTACTTAAACACTATATGCAATATATTTTGATATTGCAGAAATATAATTTTTAATCGATCTATTTCAAATTCCTTTGTACATATATAATATGTCAATCGTTCTGAATTTTTGCATAAGATATTAATTTATAAATATAAATTTATATATGTACATATAATTTTGTGGCACATTAATGAACTGATACAGCTTGTGCGACATTACTTGAGTTAAGTGTTGCTTTAGGTACGTTCAAATTATTAAATATTTCTAATGTATCTTGAACAAATTTATCAATCATTACTCGCGTATGCTTTGGCGTTGGTGCAAGTCGTAATTTTTCTTCACCTTTAGCAACAGTTGGATAATTTATCGCTTGAATGTAATGGCCCTTTTCCCGTAATAATGAATCTGCTATTTGACTACACAACAGTGGATTACCAATCTGAAATAAAATAAAATAATTCCGATAAGCATAATAATCACTTGTTGTACATAATTAGTAAAGCTGATAAAATACTTTTATAGGAATAATGTGGGATGGTGATTGCTGAAGGGGAATTCCAGCCGCATTAAGCATCGTTTTCATATAAGCCACATTTTCCTGATGAGTTTTTCTTAACGCACGACCTTCGTCGGAGGATAAAATTTCAATAGCAGCCATTGCACCATAGAGCACAGTTGGTGGCAATGATGTAGTGAAAATAAAACCAGCAGCATAACTCCTAATCATGTCTATTAATTTTGTTGAACCAACAATATATCCACCAACATTGCCAAATGCTTTACCCAATGTTCCTGATATTATATCCATCTTGTCTAATACCCAATCGCGTTCACCAATACCAGCGCCAGAAAAACCATACAATCCAACAGCATGTACTTCATCAACAAACGTCAATGCACCGTATTTTTTCGCCACATCACACATTTCCTCCAATGGACAAATACTACCGTCCATAGAATGTACAGTTTCAAATGCGACAATTTTTGGCAATGAACGATCAATGCTTGATAATAATTCTTCAAGATGTTTAACGTCATTATGACGAAAAATGTGCTTTGGCACATGACTATTTCTTATACCTTGTATCATCGATGCATGATTACCGGCGTCAGAGAATATATGACATCCAGGTAAACTTTTGGCTAATGTAAATAATGTTGAATCATTAGCGACAAAGCATGAAGTGAACAATAATCCAGATTGTTTTTTATGCAATTCAGCCAGACGTTTTTCTAACATTTCATGGCCCATTGAATTACCAGATATGTTTCTTGTACCACCAGCACCAGCACCAAATTTATCTAATGCTTCACGAACAGAATTTGTTACAACTGGATGACGTGACATACCAAGATAATCATTTGAACACCATACAGTTATTGGCTTTTCTCCCCATGAATATTCCATTGCCGCTGGAAATTCATGAGCAAGTCGATTGACTTTTTTAAATACTCGATACGAGTGATCTTCTTTTTTTTTCATTATTTGTTTATGAAAAAATTCTTCATAAGGAAAAGAATTATTCTCATTGTTGGATGGTGATGTTAAACTTATTACATCCTCCTCGACTGCTGTGCTTGTTTTTTTTATAACATCAGGCTCTTTAGATAAAAATGGACATTGTTTAACAGGACAACTCTCATCAGTCGTTTTATTATTCTCGATTGATGTACTTGATAATCGTGACATTACTGGACAATATTGTCGATAATTTGATATCAATGATGTCCCATAATTACGGACATAATTTGTCGATAGACGAGTTAAAAATGGGCACGGCATTTGGCGTAACTTACCTGTAAAAATACAAATTTAATTTGTATCATTTAGAATAATTAAATATTTTCGCATTAAAATAAAATATATTATTTATTAAAAAATAAATGACGTAATGTTATATAAATGTACAGTGATATTGCAAAATCATATATTGCGAATGTATGAATTAAAAACTTTCGAAATTTAAACTTCAATGAGAACATTAATTAAAAGGAAAGTGTACAGAACAAAAAAAAATGAAAGTCATATCGATAATTTAACTAAAATTATATACAAATTACAAACAAATATACACGTAAAAATTTGTTACCTTTTATTCCAGTGAAAAATAAATGATTATTGATTTGATTAATTCCTCGTTGTTTAAACTGAAATTATACAAATTAATAAATGTACTTGTATAGAACTGATAATTATTGAGGACACTTTCGTGACTCTGACGACCAATGTGACCAATTACTTTTCATCAGTCTTGTCAAGGCCTGATTTACCTGAGGTTATCTCTCGCGGTAATACTAAAATTAATATGATTGGCTTATCCTTTATCCCCACTACTCAAAATATTTTTTCTCTGCTCTCTATGTGATCTTCATACATCTACATATGTAAATATGTACATTATATATAGTTATATGGTGTCCAAAAAATGTCGACCAATTCGAGATATCGATAATCGTATTCCTCAATATGTCACAGTGATGTGCTGAAAGTTTTGGTGCATGCGCACTAAAATTTCGTATTACTGTATATGTACCTATAGCAACATATACAGCACTACCGGATTTCGAATGCGCATGCGTCAATACCCGTTTTCAACATATCACTGCACTACGAGATTATGATAAATTTTCAATTTTACAGGAATATACAATAAAAGATATTTATTTTTTCTTTATTTCAAGAATTGATGAAATTAATCATACGTATATTTAATATGAATAATTTTATTCTTTTATCATTTATTTATGAAGATATGTAATAATATATATGTATGTATAATACATAATATCAATGAAAAATAATGAGACAAATATTTAATGATTGTAAAATCATGCGATAATTAAATTACGTTTTTCGAAAAAAATGTGGAATGTATATATTTACAGAATAATAATGTCGATAATTACCATTGTATTTTAAAGCGATGAATTGTTATAAAGTATGTAAATATTCACGTATGTTAAATAATTTTACAAAATAAATAGAAATACAAATAAATATATTTCACTGCTGTGATTTTGTTATTGTTTTTGATATAAAGCACAACGCGAATTCAATATTCTCTTTGTCTGAATTGTTCGGCGACAATTTGAAATATGACATGTATTTTTTTTTTTTTTCGTTCCACAGCTGGTGATCGAATAAAATTCAGTATATGATTCAACTGAAAATAGTGGGGAATATATTTCCATTAATGTAATATTACGTGTACGTGTTGAACTACATGTATACCATGCCCCTGACGTAAATGTGTAAATAATATTCATCAGTTCCAAGAAACTTATATTGATATAGTACAAAATTCTAGAATATAAAAAAAAAATGTCTGACCTTGATTGAATAGATATCTAAAATGAATTTTATTGATTTCTATATCAAGCAATTATTTTACGATTATCATTATAATACACATGTAATGAAAACTAATTTCTATGAAGTAATCATTGTTATTTATATCAGGCAATTTATTTTATATTTTAATAATAAATCAAAATTTTTTTTTCTGTTTCAATTGAAATAATACCGCGGTAACTGTATTACCGACGTGAATTGAAAAATTCACTCCAAGCGCCATCTGCTAGAAAATATTTCAAACTCCAAATTTTAAAAACGTTATAATTTTCAAAATTACAAATAACATAAACAAATAAGATAAACAAATACTATAATATCGATATAATAAATTTATCAATAATCTATTAATAATATATCAATTCTGCTGTACAGATAGAAATAAAAATATCTACAATTTTCAATTATAAAAAAAATTTAACCTATAAAAAATATCAATCACTTATCATAATAAATATTTACAATATAATCTAGATGAAAATACAAATGTAACAAATTCATAAACACGTAAACATACATAAATAAAAATTAAAAAAGACATTGTATCTATTGAACGCTCTCTAACAATTAATATATGTATATATATAAAAACAATGCATGAACAAATAGAACACATGAATAATATGGCGTCGGCGCGAGGAGAACAACACAATTTCCATCGCAATTGCGCCCTCTTTTGATTATAACACAGCTCTTTCTCATGGTCGTCCATTGAAGAGATCCCAGAACCACACACAGTCAATCTCAAGTCTTTATTAATTCACAATCCAATTGCAATTGATCGTGAGAATAATAAAAGAAAAAAAAATAATACTTTCTTATTATAAACGTTATATTTTACAATCAATAAAATCTTGATATAATTGACAATTAATTAATCCTTCGCCACTGTGAAGTCAAGTTAATTGTCATCTGACAGCATAATAACTGCCACACTGTATCACTGTCAACTTACGGTGTCAATAATTAATACAGTAAGTCATGGTTGACTTGAGCATGCAATAAACAATTTTTAATTTTAATAATAATTTCAAAATAAATTATCCGCACATATTTCATCATGACAATACTTGTACATAATAATTCGACTATTTTCTTTATTGCACTGAATTATTTTTTATTCATTATTTATATAATAAATATATGTATATATAAATATAAATGCTTAAATGACAATTAATTGTTTGAATTAAATACCACCCTATTTACTACATCAATTATTAAAGCACGATCGATAATACAAGGCATGCTATTGTTTTTTTTTTTTTTTTTCATTATTGTAGATATCATTTTTCCAAAATTTATATGCGAAAAAAAATTTTTTATATTACAATTTTTAATTATAACACAAATCTTGTATCTATTATTATCTTTGTTTTATTTATTATTGTTTATAATTAATTATACACTGAATGGCTATTTATATATCAGATAATTGAATAATTCAATGAGCCATTTTAATCTAATGAAATAATAAATTTTGTTTTGCTTGTTATATGACAAGGATTATGATTTATTTATCACTGATTACGATAGTTTTATTTAGTAGACGATTGAATGATTTTTTTATATTTATGGTAAAATAACAAACAAAGAAATATTTGCCTATCGTTGGTGTTTATTTGTTTGTACGCGCATTTAGTTAGAGATAGAATAATAAAGGAGGAATTATTTATTATGAAGGTCATACGAGTGTGAATCATTCGTCGCATTAAAAATTTGATGTATACAGAAGTTTCATGGACGTGCTTTCATTTTACGTTTTTATTGTTCAATCAGCTTTCAACGCATTAAAATAATTAAATGTAATTGGTAAAAGATGATTTTATTATTAGGCTAAAAGGTATTTTTTTAGAGCGATATTTTAACTACGTATATCTATCATTAAATAGACATACATATATGGCGCATATTTCTAAATTATACTTATATATATATGTATATAAATGTATCTTTAAAGTGATATTGAGTAATTGAGGACAATTCCAAAGATCAAATTATACGTAGCGATTGCAAGTGATTAATACACAATTATAAAATTGCGTATCGGATTTTTTATTTATCCATGATAAAAGCATATATCAAAACAAATTAATAGTTTTCAAAATATTGCGTCTAAATAAATATTTTTTTGCGTTCAATTTATTTATTATCATTGTCAAAACAAACTTTGAAACATAATTTTCCTATTTTTTTGTTTTTGTTTTTACCGGAAAATTCATTTATTTTATTTTTACAAACTGCTTTTTGTAACCTTTATGTGCACTTATTTACACTTTCATTAATTAACATTCAAATGTTCCCAATTTTCTATTCCACGCATGGTTAATAAATAACACGTGCACGTGGATATAGTTGACGAATAGACAAAAAATGTTGATAAGAAAATTATCAATAAATAAAAATAATAAATTACATAAAGACCTTGTGGAAAATTCTCTCCTCAATTTATCTAGAGTCCCCTTCAATTTTTTGTAATATAATTTAACTATCGCAGTGAGAATTACTCATCATAGATTTTAATAATGTCCGAAAATATCCAAATAATAATAATAATAATAATGAATTAGTATAATTCAATTCAGTTAGCATAATATTATCATTCAAATGAATTTATATATTTTTCAAAAACATTTTGTATTTGATATAAATAGAGATGATTTCATATTTTTATTTTGATTCACGTATACAACTATGAGTATATAAGATAAACTAGATATGAGAAATATTTATATACAGAATTACTAGTCATATTTTTATATCACAAACCCAGAATAATTTTATAATTTATCCATTCTATATAGCAATAAAAGCTAACTTTCTGCTCAACGCGTATCAAAAAATAAATACATATTAGCAATGTATAATTTGTCTGTTTAACAAAATTCGAATGAAAAATATTAAACGTAAAAAAAAAAAAAAGTATTATTTGTTTAGTAGATTTTTTGGAATAATTAATTTATAATCACGAAATAATATAGAATATGTGTCTGTAAAATCAATTATTTCTATAATGTGTCAATGAAATTATTGACATTTATTGTTCATTCATCAATAAAAAATAACTTTTTTATTATAAAAAAGAAAAAAAAATAATATAACAATAAAATTATGTTATGCATATATTTCTATTTTAGTTAATTAAAGAGAGATATTTCATACAATAAATGTCTTTGTGAAAATATAACAGTTGTATTATTACATATACATGCATATATATTGTTCGTATGAATTCCCTCATATTGCTGTTTGCCATGTAGTGTGAACACGCGGATGAACGCTGATGTGCACGTGATTTCAGCGTGGCTTATACAGACGCCATCGACCGCTTCTCCCACTTTTTTTTCCTTTCTGCTCTGTATATTGTATCACTATATTTTATTAGTCATCAATATGTATATACATATAAACATATACTCTTACTTCAATTTTGTTAGATAATGCAAAAAAATGAATTTAAAAATTATTTGTTTATCCTCATTCGACACTTTTGCATATTATTTTTCATTTTCTCATAACATAAAAATGAATAATTTAGATAAAGTTTTCACAAACAATAATCTAATATCCACGTGTTTATCTATGATTTTTTTTATCAACCTTGAAAAATTCATGTGTCTAATCACTTGTTATTAATCAAATAAAAAATATATATATCTGTATTTTTTTCTTATTTTTCTTCTTAGTGACAATTACACATGGATGATAAAAATAATTATTTTATTGATGTGTATAATGATCATATCATATTTGAAAATACTTTTATCAATCAAAATCCAATATTATTTTTCATATTTATTTTTAGATTTACAAATAC
>JAQQBR010001831.1:5807361-5817479 GCA_030347285.1 Microctonus hyperodae
TAATAGTTGTTGGTATAATGACTTCGACTTTGTAAGAAGAGGGGGAATACACTGGAGCACTTTTGATGAAGATTCTTGGCTGGTATATTGTAATATTTTTTTGAATGATCGTGTTTCGATTAATTGTTATCGTATTGCATTCATGTAAGGTATCAAAGTTTGATACAAATGCAAGAATTAACTTTCTAAAATATGAGAAAACACAAAAAGTTTGGGGGGGAAAATTAAGTATAAATGTTTGAACATAGAAATTGAGTAGAACAGTTTGTATTTTGATATCGAAATATCGTGAAGACTGGTTGGATCAAAAATTCATGAACATAATTGTAAATATTTTTATTATGGTCCATAAAGTTTTATGGATAGAAAATTATTTATTGCTTTTAAATTCAAAATACCATTTTCATATTATGCTGATTAGAATCTTATGTGCGTGATTAACTTTATTTCTATTGATGATTTTATTCCATACATTTCCGCAGAAAACTTAAATATGCTGCAGACGTGCGAATAATCTGTTGGAAAATTATTATATTAATAGATAAAACAAATAACATATCGAAAATACTAATTGATACTAACCGTACAAAAACTGGGAAGTGAAAGGTCAATAAATTTTTCAGCCGTGATGGTTACTGGATTTTGCGAAGCCATGAATATTAAAAGTAACTGCTGTTGATTTTTACTAGACATTTTATACCAGTTAACCATATATGTTGTGTCGTCCACTTTTTGGCACTGTAATACGAACACTTCATTTCACCATATATTATCAGTGGAAAATAAATTTTGATTGTGAAAAAATATGAAAATTATTACCTCATCAGTGAGAATATCGCCAATGTAACAGAAAAGGAAAATATTGAAAATAAATGATATTAAAAGAATGATATAAGTCAATAATGCTATGGCGTCACTATCCTTCCATTCCTTCATACAAAAAAAAATGTAAGTATTAAGCAATAAACCTGATTATGGTGTTGTAAATAATTAAATATTAAATATTGATAATTATTATTTACCAGTAAAAAATCATATCCCAGAAAACAAATATTCATCGTACAACCCCCTACTTCTACCAAACATATCCGATTTAATATTATTTTCATGTTATCAATAAATCTGGAATAAATAAATAGAAGAAGTTATTAATAAAAATTAAAAAAAAATTATTGATTATATTTAAAAAAAAATAAATTAATAGGAAGTTCATATTTATATTAAAAAATATGGTACCTGAGTGTACTTGTATGATGTTGAATAATGCTTGGTAAAATTTTATCTAGACGTTGCTGCTTAAAAGGTTCATCGACTAGATTCTTTAATGGATGAGTAACAATTTTTAATTGACCACATGCATGCATGGCAAAAACTACTGCAATGCTACAAGCAGTGCTTGTTATTGAATGCATGACAAGAGCACAACAACAATGTAAGAAAAAAATTATTGCATAAGTTACATCTTCTTGTGGATTAATCCATACGTAATAACTTGGATAGGCAAGAGGTTTTATTGTAATGTTTTGGTCATTCTGAACAATTAACGATATACATGGTAATATAATTGCATAAAACACTCCGCTGCTGTACATAAAAATAGCGCAAATAATTGAACCCCAGCGTCCAAATTCTGCACAATCTATCATAATCGTTCTATCGTTAATTGAAGTAATTTTCTTCCAGTCGAAATTAATATGTTCTATACAATCGGCAATATATTGTCGTTGTGACAGTAATGAATAGTACTTTAATATTCCCATCATGCAAAAACTCATTACTCCAGTTAGTTTTATTTTCATATTTAAATCTTCAATTTCAATATAAGTAAAGAGACATCCTGGTATGAAAATGAATATTAGCAGAAATGTACAAATTGCGATAATGAATTTCTTTAAAATATAGTCAAAGTTTGATGACTTTGAATACAAGGGCCAAATTCCTAATAATTTAAGTTGCCAACGTGTAACTTGCAGTGCACGCTCGGCACTTTCTTCATTAACAATTTTAAAATTTTGTAAATTCATCTCCAAAACATATTTTGAACGTTTTCTCAACAATACTTTTATGTCCATCTTACTTGATCAAAATATATTTTACAAATGATAAAGTCATCGCTAGAAGAAGCGCAGTAACTAAACCACTGGCTTGCGCACATTTTGTATTCAATAATTATCTATGATTGCACGAAATTGATTTTAATTTCACGATTATACACTGTAAAAAAGTTCGTAAGATAAGTAAATAAAGAGGAAATTACAAAATATAGATTTATATCAAACTTATTGTACGTCTATAATATTAGAAGAAGAAAAATAAGAGGGGGTAAAGAAAACCTCAGTCGTTTGCAATCAAGTGAATCTTCAGGGCTTTCTTTCGTATTATGTGGACAGTTCTAGCGTTTACAATGATTATTTATACTCTGAAAATCTTGTTTATTAAATTCAGTGCTATCTAATGTCATTCTAGTTGATTTTCATTTCATTTGTCAAAAGTTTTCACACAACAATTACTATTTCAACAGATTGTTACAATAATAAATTAAATTATTATCGAAAATTATATAATTAACATTGCTTTTTGGAGTTTTATGTAAATAATTTATCACTTTAAATTGATTTTTATTATTCCATGAATTTACGTAAAAAATTCAAATATGCCACAGATGTGCGAATAACCTGTCAATGAATTAAAAAATTATGAAGGTTTTATGGGAAATGAAATATTTTATAAATGCAGATACTAACGGTACAAAAATTATTGAGTGAGAGATTGATGAATTTTCCAGCCGTAATGGTAACTGGATTTTGAGCAGTCATAAATAATAAAAGTAATTGCCGTAAATTTTTACTAGGTATTTTGTACCAGTTTATCATGTATGTAGAATCACCCACTTTGCGGCACTAGTGAGAATAATTATTTCACAGATTAATATGATGAAAGATAAATAATATTAATAGTATACCTCATCAGTGAGAAGATCGCCTATGTAGCAGAATAAGAAAATGTTGAAAGTAAACGACATCAGTAGAATTGTGTAAGTCATTATTCCTATGGCGTCATTATCCTCCCATTCCTAGTAAAAACAAAAACATAATAAACAAAGAAAGCTAGTGATTTCAATTATTTTAAATTAATATTTCATGACAATTATTTACCAGTAAAAAATAATATCCTAGAAAACAAATATTTAATGTACAGCCTCCTACTTCCACCAAACAAATCTGATTCAGGATTTTTTCAATATTATCAATAAATCTAAAAAAAGTTTAAACAAGAAAATTGAAATTTTCTCATATTTATATCTTGTATAATTTCGTTTTTAGCAAGAACAAATTGGTGGAATGAATATATTCACGAATCAAAATTTTGATTAATTACTTTTATAATCACGAAAAAAATCACTGGCATATGAAAAAAAAAATTATTTAAATAATTTTGCCACTAATGTAATTAACCGAATCTTCACTAATTCATTTTTCTAAAATTTATATTATTTACATTTGAAAATATAATACCCTAGCGTGCTTGTATGATGCCGAATAATGCTTGGTAAAATTTCGTCCAGTTGCTGATAACTCGTTGATGTCTTGTTGATAAAATTGTTCAACGGGCTGGTAACAATTTTTAATTGACCACATGCATGCATGGCAAAGACAACAGCAACACTGCAAGCTGTGCTGGTTACCGAGTGCATGACAATAGCACAGCAGCAATGTAACAAAAAAATTATAACATAAGTTACATTTTCTTGTGGTTCAAACCAAATATAATAACTGGGATAGGCGAGAGGTTTAATAGTAACATTTTGATCATTCTGAACTGTTGGTGAGACACACGGCAATATAACTGCATAAAATATTCCACCACTATACATGAAAATGGCGCAAATAATTGAACCCCATCGTCCAAATTCTGCACATTTTATCATGATCATTCGATTGTTAATTGAAGTTATTTTTTTCCAATCGTTAATAAGATGATTTACACAATTATTAATGTCTTGTCGTCGTGATAATAAAGAACAATACTTTATAATCGCCATCACGCAAAAGCTCAAAGCTCCAGTTAGTTTTATTCTAACATTCAGATCTTGAACTTTGACGTAGGTGAAGAGACAACCAGGTACGATGATGAACATTAGTAATAATGAACATATCATGATGATGAGATTCGTTAAAATTCTTTCGAAGAGTGATGACTTTAGAGACAATGGCCAAATTCCTAAAAGTTTAAGTTGCCAACGTGTAATTTGCAACGCATGTTGTGCATATTCTTCACTGATAATAATTGTTAATTTTTTTGACGTTGATTTTGTAACATATTCAGAATATTGCTTCGGAATCAGTCCTATGTCCATCGTACTGGATTATAATCTATTCAACGAATGACAGTTTTATCGCTGGAAATAGGACAGCGACTTTCGAACGGACTTGCGCATATTTTTTATTCAAAATTATTCATAATGACACAAAATTGATATCAAATTGATCATAGTTTACGTTAAAAGAGTTTGTAAAATAAGTAGCATAAAATTAAATATAATTATATTTTCAAAAACTCTGACTCTGTATGTTCTGAGAAGAAGGAATAAGAGGAGTTTTGTAAAATTAGAGTCGTACACCGTTGAATGATTTCCGATGAATTTATATATTTTTACTTCGATAACAGTTTTGACGATTGTTTGAAATATTATAAAAACACTTTCATTAAATTCAGTGCTATTTTATGTCAGTCAAATTTAATTCCATTAATTTTTAAAAGTCGTCTATGATATTTATTTTTTTGGAGAGCGTGCAGCATTGGTAAATATGTAACAATATTAATTGAAGAAAATTCATTTTAGTATACACTTATCTAATTCTCATCTTGGAATTTACACGACAGCACGAATAAAATTTAAATATGCAGCTGACGTTTTGACAACCTGTTTTTAAATAATCTTTTAAATAATTTCACATAGATTAATATTGATATTAGAATGAAAAATAAATGTAAATCATACACCAGCAAATCCTTCAAGTGATAGATCAGAAATTTTACCCGCTGATAAAGACGCTGGTTGACTCGATCGAATTATAATCAATATCAAATCGTAGACGACTTCCTTTGGAAGTAAATACCAATTTAGAGAGTACGCTGCCTCACCAACTTTTAAACTCTTTTCCATATGTAAAAAAAAAACTATTAGCCTATTAATTATTCATTATAACTTTGTAAAATCCAATGATACATTTAATGTTGAAATAATACCTGTTCTTTAAGACGTTCACCAACATAAGAAATAATAAAACAATTAACGAAAATTGATGTCATCAATGTTACATATGTCATTAAACCAAGTACCTGACCATCTTGCCAATCCTACAGTCAATTTTAAAATGTGTAGTCAGACAATTTGTAATTATTATTAATTATTATTATTAATTATCATTAATTATTATTGATTATTATTTAATACTTACCACAAGTACACCGTACTCAAGAAAGCAAATTATAATTGTACAACCCACCATTTCACAAAGAAATACAATATTCAGATTTTTTTCAAGTGTTTCCGCAAATCTGAAAAATAAAATTTCACACATTAAATTCATCATTGTATTTATATTGTACATTTCAAATTGCCGCATTTTGAAAAGAAATTTTTCACTGTATAGCATTGATATGTTTTTGAATAATTCCAGTCAATTGCTTTGATAGTCCTTGTTTGATACCATCATCCAACATGTGATCCAAATGACGACACACCACTTCGAAAAGACAACATGCATGAGTAACATAAGTTGCAATGAGACTATAAATGCCACAATTTGTTGATAAAATTATTGTGCTTATAACAATATGAGTGACGAAGAGCATTTCATAGCCAGGCGAGTCTTCCGGAACAAAAAATACATAATCAGTGGGATATGGCAATGGTATTTGTGTAGTATTATCTGCTTTGACAATCCTGTCTGCAGCAAGAGGCATAATAATATGATAAGGCAATGCACCACCATACGAAAGACTCAAATATGCAATTGTAAAAAGTCTTCCAATTCTCGCATTTTTTAACATGACTTTTCGATCATCTTCACTCTCAACTTCCCGCCAACTATCTGCCATTTGTTGTGAACACATTCTTAAATCCTTTTTGTTAATAATTAATGTCCAAAATTTAATCAAAGCCAACGAATTGAACACTTGAGCTGCAATGATTTTCATCAAACGTTTTAAATCTTCAGCATCGAACCATGTCCAGATCAAATGAGGTATCAAAAGAAAGCACATCAAGCCAAAAACCATGATTGTCTGCAGTCTTACAAGAATACGACTCAAGTTTGTATCAGATCCATGTAAAGGATATATTCCAATTGGTATTAAAAGCGTTCGGGCAATTTTCACAGTATAATCCGAGTCTGATTCGTGATTTAAATTTTTATATTTATATGTATTTAAATGTTCGCTATTTATTTCATTTATCTCCATGAGATTGTTAGTCTTTGAAAATGCATCCATCCTATTCGATTACTTCTTTGCGACTGTTTGAGATCAATAAGAACTGGAGCAAATTATTGGACAAAGGGTTGAGTTGGAGTTAGAAGCGATGAACGAATATTTGATTAGACGATTATAAATTTCATAGTTTAAATCGCAGTTAGAAGAGTCATTACTATTTGGTAATGAGCTGTAATGATAGTAATTTATGTGGGTTGTACATTGTGTTCCCTTTCCCACAATACCGGAAATGTAAATTTATTGAAGGCTTGGAAAAATCAAAATGGCTCTCATGCTAACAGTGAAAGGCCACGTTATTTGTTATACTGGAAAAAAAAAACGACATTGGCGATACGTAAAAATATTTCAAAGTATTGTTGAGATTTTTTTAATTAATTCAAGCATCAATAATAATTTCAGCAGAAATCAATATTCGATATCAATTATTATCATTAATAGATAAGAAATTCTTTTCTGTAATACATCACAATACTCAAATGTTGTTTATTGTCGATTATTATTTCTGTATCACTCATTCGCTAGCAGTGATTAATATCGTATGAAATCATTTCCCCATAATAAATTCCTATTATGACTGATAAAAAAAAAAGTTAGTGAATCGGTTAGCAGATAAAAATCAAATCTTATAGAATCATCATCTTTTATTTATAATTCACAAGTGCTATTGTATTACATGATAATTAAAATCTCTGTGATTTTTTTGTTGACTGATATATACAGATACGAGATGGATCCTCCAAGATGGAACACTCACAATGTTTGTAAGCGAAATAATTGGCACTGCAGTATTAATCTTTATTGGTTGTATGGGATGTATCGGCACACTGGGACCAAGTCCACCACCGCCAATGCAGATGGCATTGACATTTGGTCTTACAGTTAATATGATTATAATGGTATGTATTATTAAATATTTATCTTAATTGAATTGGATAATATTTAATTGTTTAATTGCCTTGTGTAGATGCTGGGCCATATAAGTGGAGCTCATTTGAATCCTGCGGTGACTATTGGCGCTGTCATAATTGGATTGAAAAGCATTCCAACTGGGGCAATTTATATTGTGGGACAATTTTGTGGAGCAACTGCAGGATACGGTTTACTGAAGGTAATAACCAACGATTAACATAATATTTAATACTTTTGATATTGATATTATTAATTAATGTCTATTATTATTTTATTCCTAATTTATAATATTAATATTAATTATTAATACTCAATATCACTTTGTATTTCACATGAAATATTCATCTTAATTATTGATTGTGAATATTAATTAATGACTGATATTTATAATAATTGATTGTATATATTTATTTATATTACTTAATTGATATAATACTTAATTGAATGAATTTTAATATTGCAGTTGGTCACGCCATCGGAATTGTTCAGTGATGGTAATATAAATTCGACAGTTCCATTATGTGTAACGGCAATTCATCCTGATGTTACAAAAGTCCAAGCTATTCTTATTGAAGCTTTTTGCACTGGAATTATATTATGCACTGCTTGCGCTACGTGGGATCCTAGATGTGCTCATACCACTGATTCAACTGCCATTCGATTTGGACTTGCAGTCGCTGGTATATCATTTGCCGCTGTAAGTTGTTATTTTTTTTATTAGGATTCATTAAATTTTGAATTAATTTATCTATTAAATTTTTAATTATCTTCTGTTATAGAGTCCTTTTACCGGTTGTAGTATGAATCCAGCCAGAACATTTGGGCCAGCTCTATGGAATGGCGCATGGACCGATCAGTGGGTGAGTTTTATAATATATTTATTTAATTCTATTTTGTTATAATTAATGCAATGTTTGTTCATGATTTGCTCATTTTCATTATTTATGTATATTTTGCTTTTTTTCATTACTCGCACCAGTATTTTATCTTGCGATAACTATTATATCAGTTTATAAAGCCTTCACATTTAATGAGTTATCAACATTTTGAAGTGCAAGATTAGTTATCAATAATTTTTCGAAAAATACCTATGCAAAACTTTTAATCGTAAGAAATTCGAAATATTTTTATAAATACATATATTAAAAGATGAAATGTGTACTGTTGACAGGTTTACTGGGTTGGTCCAGTTTTGGGAGCTCTACTTGGGACATATACTTATCAAGTGTTCTTCCATGAACCGAAGGAAAAAAGTCGAGAATACAATTTACCATCTAATAATCTTGAGCTATCCACAATTGACATTCAAGATGCAAAATCATAAGAGGGAAAAATGCAAATGGAATAAAATAATGTATATTATTAAAGATACAGTATTTTTAATGCAAAATATTGGTACTTCCATTGAATATATGTATAAATCTAAAAAAATAAATTGAAAATTATTTTTAATAAATTTGTTGTGATGTACATTTTTTTTTGCGGAAATTTACTTAAATAGATACAAAAATATATCATAGAAATCATAATAATTCGTTCTAAATGCAGCAACATATAACGACAGTAATTTTTCAGCAACAGTAGATCGTAGCATAAATGTAGAAAGTTAGATCAGTAATTATCGACTATAAGAGAAGATCATAAAAAGCTTTAAGCAACAGTAAGATCATCATATATAAAATAATTCCATTTAATTGCTGAGGTATAAGAAAAGTACTAGATAAGTTTCAGTAACTAGAGAACATCGTCATTAAATATTCACGAACTTATACCTTATACTGTAAAACCTACAACAATCATACAACAACAGTAGATCTATCATACATATTATGTAGATCTTTTCAGCTGAACAGCAATAGCAAAAGTAGTTACTGAATCAGTAATTATAGGATATAATATTGCAACAGTTTATACATGCTGATATGAACTTTCAGCAACGTTGGAACACAGAGAAGAAAAATTAATTAAAGTAATTGAAATTTTTATATTGAAATAAATATATTTGTTTGAAACATTTATTATTTCTTTTCATTATTCGATTTATACTTTAAATAATTACTATTTATTGTAGACTGTTATTTATTTATTAGTTATAAATTTATTTTTCTTTCAACGTTGATGAATAAAAGATCCAAACTATTTTTGTTGAATATGAAGAATTATTATTTTTTTTTTTTACAATCATTCATATATACAAATAATTATATTTATTTTCTTCTTTTAGTTTTTAACATTCATCGATGAGGATTTGGATACCTGAAGCAGATGAAGATAAACCATACATTACCGTACATCGGTATGAGAAAAACCTTCTCTCAATAAGTAAGAGAGACCTAAGGCAATAAAGCTACATGATATTAAACTGGTAGTACATTTAAATGACCTTGACCGCAAAACCAAAACAAGAGTAGATGTTTTGACGTGACAGAGTTGTTTACTAACACAGAACTTTAATATTATATTCCTCGTCATATTATTTCAATGTTTATTTTTTTTTTTTTAGGTATTTTTGGGACTAATTATTTGATATGAAATAGTAAACATAATTGCTGGATACATTCTATATAATGTAATACATACAGTAAAATTATACCATTTATGTACGGTATTTTTGCGTTTCAAGCAGAGACGCAGTTCCATTTATTGATTTATGTCTCAACATTGGGCCACAGAACATTCTAGAAGCAGATGGAATTACCCTCAAACTGCGT